>KK119893.1:276609-298038 GCA_000611955.2 Stegodyphus mimosarum | reverse complement strand
AACGATAGTATTTCAAGGTTTTAAAAACTGCGCATCTAGCTGCAAACTTTTTATTACACTATTATTAGCAAGTAAGAATGTAGAAGCTATGGTACATTCGAAACCTCTAAAATCCTATTTGTAAAAGCACAGTTGTGCCAAAAATTACATATCAAATAGAATCAAAATACCATTATTAACAATAAAACATGACTAAAAAGAAAAAATAATAAATGAGACTAATAAATGAATATTTAAAAAATGTGGGAAAAGTAGAAGTTGCAAGAAAAAGTAGAAAAGGAGCAAGAAAAAGTAAAAGTTGTAAGAAAATGGGAGATGTACAAAAAGATCAAAATGGCAATATTCCATTGAGAGTCACACAACAGTTTCGTCAGGGGAAAAGTGCTATGCAACTCCCACTGAAATATTACCTCCACGCGTTTCAACAAACGACCAATTGAAATAATTAACGCGGAAAATATTTTAATGATACCTATCAAATCATTTAATGCTAATCGATATCGTCTCAATTGGGCGTTCCTTTTCCCTACGCGTGGAAGAAAAGTTAGAAGGATAAGTAATATACAACATATTTCAAAACTTTTTTTAAAAATAATAATACATATAAGAAACTAGGAAACAAAAACTGCAGAACCTTCTTATGACTCATAAAATTTTAATCAAGTAAAGAAATTTACATATCCAAAGACTGTGATATGTTGGAAGAAAAAATTCAATTGGAATTCTGGAAGGAATGCCATATCAGTCCAATTTACTTAATGAACCTTTAAAGTAAAAATTAGTAAAAAAGGAAGTGCCGCCTTGGGTAAAACGTCGATTTAGCAATTGAAATTTCAGCTCTGTTACATTCGCTGTTGGTAATCTAAATATTTTGTATTCAGAACTAAGCATTTTTAACGTTGACTAGATGTTTTCCCCCAAAACTACTGCATATGCCCTAATGACTTATTAAATAATTTTCATCCAGATATTTTTTCACAGAATTTATAACAACACGCAGCCTATGAGAAACATATTTTTATTTCATTTAGACATGAAAACACTGGAACTTACACTAGTCGCTTCATTGCAGCGCATGTCCAATCTTAACTGAATTCAAATTACGATTATTTCATACTAATTTAATGTCCAAATTGCCAAAAAGGAACTGAGTGTTCACTAATCAGTTAAAAAAGGATTTTTAAAAAACGAAAGCTATTCTTAATTATTTAAATTCCAAAATCGTGTGCAACACACATTGTAAATGAAATCGAAGAATTAAAAACAAACCTTTAGGAATGGCGTGATAGTAAATATTGCCTAAACTAAACAGCCCTAGTGGGCCACGGCCTGCAGTGCCCTTTTTCTTCTTTCTTGACCTTTGGGCCCCGGAGTGCATCAGCATATACCCTAGGCAAGTGGTCAGCTTGTCGCAGGACCTCCGGTGTTTAGTCCCCAAGCGAGATTGATACTCATTTTATCGACCCACTTGAGGGATGAAAGTGGCAAGGCAGAATCAACCTTGCCTAGCTCGGGGATCGAACCCCAGACCTGTCATGCAGGTGTGCGACGCGCTACCGGTCTCGTTAATTAACTGTGCTATTATTATTTAATATAATGTTTTGCTAAAACGTATGTAAAAACAAGTATCATTATCATATAGAAATTTAAGAAGATATCGGTCAAAATATATTTGCGTTTATATTTTATTATTTAATACTGGTAATAATATATATCTTATTATTTAAAAGAAGCAAAAAAAGTTTTAGAATACTAGAAAGTAATGAATTATTAATCTCAATACAATTCTTATAAGATGTATTTCTTATACTAATGTATGGGGGGAAAGTTTTGGTGGAGCAAAATCATTTATTTGGATAAACAACAGTGAACAAATACGGTCTGAAATTGAAACTTCAGGTCAAAACATTTAATGAAACTGGCGCAAATACAATAAACACGAATAAACATTTTCTTAAAGTAGTAAACTGCAAAAGATTTTTGGTCAACTAATTATAAAATTTGGAGGGGTGGGGAATAAAAGTTGGGAAGAAAAATGCAAGAAACTTTTCAATCATTTCCAAAAAATAAGGAAAAAGAGAGAGAGAGAAAAAGAGAAATTTCATTGCCCAATCTTATTCAAATAATTCAATGCATTTTCAGCATGCTAGGCAAATCGGCACCAGTCCAAAGATTATTCTCAATAATGAATATCACATGGTCTGAGGAAAACAGCAGAATGGCTGAACCAACCATAAAAGCTTTAACAACTAAGCTGCACAATTAACATGTTTTTTTATGTCATTAAAAATTACAAAGAATTTTTAAATAAAGTTCATACTAGTGATAAGTACTAACAACTTCTTTCTGTTACGAATTTTGTATATAAGTAAATAATTTTAGTGAAATTATATGCGAAATTGCATTTTTTTTTTTATAATGTATAACTCCTCACCCCCCCCCGGGGTCAACTGGGAGTAATCCCGGCGTTCTGCCTAAGTCAATATCTAGACAGACTTGACCTCTGGGAAAAAAATTAAGTCTTCATAGTGATTAGGACCATCGTTATTCGGTAGTAGATTCAGGTTCAGGTGGGGCCATATGCTACTGTCTTGTCTGTCCCTTAGGCAAAAATGCTTTGGCAAGCCCAATTTTAGCACTACACTTTTTTTGCAGCAAAGCTACGATTTCGTCCGAGATGATTTAGGAAGGAAAAAAAGATAAATTAACAAAGTTCTTTACACATAATGCACCCCCCCCAATGGCTTATTTCTCTTTATCCCAATTAATAAAATTCGAGAACTACAAAGAAAGAGCTGGAAGTTTCCAGTCCCAAGACTCCTACTTCAGTGACTACATACTTTAAACAGTTTTTATCAAGTTGGTAAAGTTATTAATCAAGCTTTGAACCTCTTTTCTCTTTGTATTAAACAGAAAGCTTCATTTAGAATAAGAACTCCTGAAAGCTCAAGTCACGAACCTTCCTCTTGGACAGTTTTGAAAAAAATTAGTTCATTAATTTTTTTTTTAAATATAGTATACCGAAACATTTTTATTGAACTTAGCTACAGTAATTCACATTAAACTTTATAGGCAAAATATCGATCATGTAGAAATAACATTGAAAATACATTATTAAGAAAAAAGGATGGAACTTTGTGAACTAAAAATTCCAAAGATACAAGCAATACTTCAACTTCAGATAATGGCCCCTCCTTTAGACATCGATGTTCTGAATTTTGTCAAAAGCATAAAGTTTTTGTCAAGTTGTCAAGTTTTTGAAACATGAATGTTACAAAGGACACCTATATTTAACAATCTCAACTTTTCTTGACAGGTATCACATTGCATTTAACCTTTTAAAATGTTTCCTATTTTCAATGCTACTGGATTTCAAGGAAGTCTACTCCATTTGATCATATGGATCACCATCTAAATGACTTTGGACTGTACTGGTGACCGGTACAATGATTCCTCATTTTAACAATTATAACTCATGTCCATACGAAACTCGTTTTTAAATACTTTATTGCAACATATGTTGCATCATTTGAAACACATTTACAGTCATCACTGATGATGGACTTAAAATTAATTCATATTATGAACAAGCAGATTTGCTTCCTTGTTAGTCTGATGAGGAAGAATATTATTTTCTGCCCAAATACATTCTTTGTCAAAATTTGCAAATTAAGAGTTGGCCAATTAGAACAAATTCTGAAAATTTCTATTTTTGCAACCCCCTTAAATACAAACATTCAACTTTAGTTCTATAACAAGAGTTATGGCACTTGTGCTTTCAGCTTACCATATATCAGCTGTGGTCACGAATGGCTTTATGATAAAACTGTTCTGCTCTGAGCTTTCCATATGCCAGCTGTAGTCATATATAGTTTTATAAAACTGATTTAGATAAGTTTTACTCTTCTAATTTAATAAATACATATTACTCCAAGTTTCATTTTGAAAAACTATAAGAAACAATTCTGCTAACAATATATTAGCTCTCTATTTGGCATTATCATCAAATTATCCATACATTTTTCTTAGAAAATGCAATACCATTCTCTCTTTCAGATTTGTTTCTATGGAACTTGTTTTCCCTCTATGCCTTTCCACTCACTTTAGATGAGATTTCTGCCATTTCTCAGTACTTAAAGAAAAACCAAATTTAAGACACAAAATTACTGTAACAAGTTTCATGTATGTAAAAAGTTAACAATTAAGTTAAATGTGTCAAAGCACTTAAAAGTATCTGAATATGTAAGTGCATACAAATAAAATCTTTTAGCTCCAACTGTTTCTTTGAAGTCGTTATTTAGAATCACAGTTTTCTTAATGATATGTTAGAAAACACTTCTGAACCCTTAATTTTTCCCAAGATAATTTAAGAACTTTACATATTATTAAATGCCCAGATTAATAAAGCACCATACAGTACATAAAATCTAATTGAACTAGTAGTTTGTATTATACTATCTGGTCAAAAGTATCTGGATAACCCTTAAACAAATGGATCTGGCATGTGATGTAATTTGATATGTAACCAAAAGCTATTAGTGTTGGCAGTCATTTGTCAGGTCATATTTATGCATTTGTGAGACAATGAGTAAGTCAAACAAGCTTAGTGACTTTTATCGTGACAGCATAGCGGGATGCCACCTTTGTGGGAAATTAGTTCATGAAATTTCGGACATTTTACAAAAGCCAAAATCCACTGTGAGTGATGCAAATGTGAAGTAGACACGTCAAGGCAGTCAAACTGCTGAAAAGGCTGAAACAAATTAGTGAACGCAGCCATGGAACTCTGAAAAAGTTAGCGAAACAAAATTATAAGTTCTCATTGGCTGAAATTACTCTCGGCGTTCCAAAGTTCTTCCTACATTAGTGTAAGAAGCAGGACTGTTCATTGCGAGTTAAAAAAACCTGGGATTCAATGGTCGTGCAGCCGCTCACAAGCCAAACCACACTACCCAGAATGTGAAGTGTCGATTGCAGTGGTGCAAAGCTCACTGTTATTGGACTGTGGAGATGAGGAAAACTGTTCTTTAGAGTGATGAATCTCGCTTTACAATCTGGCAGTCCCATGGATGTGTCTGGATTTGGTGGATGCCTGATCACTTGTTACCTGACTGCACTGTGCCAGCTGTAAAGTTTGGTGGTGACAGTATCATGGTGTGGAAGTGTTTTTCATGGTTTGGCCTGGGTCCCTCAGTTCCTGTGACTGGAAATATGAACCCTAAGATGTATGTGGACATTCTGGAAAATGCTGCTGTACCAACTCAATTGCAATATTTCGGGGATGGCCCATTTCTCTTCCAGCAGCATAACTGCTCCATTCACACATCCAAGACTTGCACACCCACAGTTTGATGAAATGGGTGCCCAAAAATTGTCGACTTTCTCACAGCCCCAATCTAAATGCCACTGAACGTCCTTGGGACAAATTTGAATGAATAAAACGTAGCCAGCCAAATCAACCATTGTCACTACCAGCACTCGCTTCAGCTGTGATGAATGCCTGGAAGTCAGTTCTTATGGCCACCTATCAAAAACTGGGGAAGTCTCCCCAGACAAGTGCAGGCTGACATCAATGCAAAAGGGGGACCAACATCATATTAATATATGCCTCACGACTCTCGAAGTCCGTACCACTGGTTGTCCAGATACTTTTGGGCAGATAGTGTATTAGCTGGATATGTTCTACATTTTACTTCTTCACATAAACTGAAATCTCACAGTGTGTGTAAAACCGAAATTTATATTTTCATACATCCAGACACTTTTGAAATTTAAATTATTAAAAGATTCAAAGTCACTATAGGATAAGAACATCTGCAAGTAGTTATACTTTTCATTAAACAGAAAAAAATAACATGGCCATCAATGGCAGCTTGAAATTCAGCAATTATTAACCTCCAACTGGTACAGTGAAAAACTTACACAAGTGATAATGTTACATCCTACAGATATATAAAATAAATTATAGTTTTGCAAACACTTTTCAAGCATGAAATAAGTTATTCTCAGATATGGTTAATAACTTAATTTTCTAACCTTAAGCAGTTTCACAGAAAATGCTCAAATTAACAAACAAGGGAAAAAGTCATTAGGTAAAACAAAATTTGCATATTCAGTGAATTCATATCATGCCAAATAATGGTCAATATGCCAGCATGGCTGCATTGGGAAGTTTCTTTTCCTTAACTTAAATAAATAAAAATCTCCACACAGCATTATTTCTATACATAATTAAAATCAGAAACTGCATAGCACTGATGGTACACTTGTAATGCGACTAAAAGAGGTTACCAGAAACAATCTAAATAACTACGAAGCAATCCTGTTAAACAGAAACGGTTTTAATTGACAATCAGAAAAGAGTTGAGAAATTATACAATCATATTTCTTTATTAGCCTACATTGATTAGAAACTCCCCTCTTCCACTTAAGTGAAGAAGCAAACTAAATCAATATTAATCTCAATACTTTTAAGTAACACAGTTACTTCTAAAAGTAATTTATAATATATCACTTTTCTGGAGGCAGTCATTAGGTAATTGATGATGCTACTTACAGCACTCCAACTTTAAAAAAAGTTCCTGCAGTTTCCCATAAAAATAATTTAAAATTAAATAAAGATCTACTATCCACCACATGTACAGAAATTCACATGGCATACATGGATTTCTGTTTCACCATCATTAGTCACATATCTCATTGTGCCATAAAAGTTGTTCAGCCATAGTACTTTTTTCATTTCACTTATAATCTTGCCTAGAAAACAAATCAAATTCTGATTCTTCAGCAAAAATTCATTTTCTGATTAATATTAGCCTACCTTCTTGTTTTGTTATTATTTTCTCTTTTTCTATACTTTACCTAAACTTCCTGTCTAAGTTTTGTTTCCATGTTCCTTTTATTTCACTTGAAATAATATAATTAGCACTAGAGTAACTTGTATTACTGGTACACATAAACCATTACAACATTATTATTAATGAATATGTGTTGTTCTTTCAGAAAAGAATTTGTCAAAATTAAAGGACTCTCTATATTTAAAATACAACTTTTACTTTAGTAGCAGTATTCTTGGCAGACCAAGAATATATATATATTTAATGTATTAATTTTTTTATGCTAATAATATAATAATTTAATATATTTTAATGTAATTGCTTTTTGAGCAGAGTATATAATAATATGAATTAACATAAAAATTTTACTGCAGCAGAAACAAATAACATGAAAGAGGGATTTAAAAAAAAAGACTTATATGCTTATTAAGTAAAATAAGCAGGCAGCCAAATTTAAAAATTTTAATATTACATATATACATCTATATATGAATATTACAATCGATCAACAACCATAAAAACTATAAATTACAGATAAAAATACACAACAGAAGTAAATGAATGAGTCAATTTTCTAAAACATTTTAATTCAGAACACTTATGTACAAAGCATTTTAAAATGACGTTGAATTCTTTTTTACAAACTATTCAAATGTTTTATAGACATAAATTTAATGTTTAATGTTCCCATGCTGCTCTCAGTAACAATGGTATCTTCAACATTTTGTATCTAGTAACACAACTTACACAAACATATCACTTCATTAACATTTTCAACACACTTATTACAATAGATTACTTTTATTAACAATTTAATCTTTTACCTCAAATGGAAATTGTTCATAACAATTCTCTTAGCTGCAATTTTCATTTGTTAACTTCATATGCAGGAATGATACACATCAAACCTTTCAACAAACTGGATGCATAAGAAATGTGAATAAACATTAAAAGTAGAAATTCACAGTTTAATGAACTGTAGATCATTTTTCAAATGAAATGACATTTTTCTAATATAAGGTATAATAATTATTGGAGCAATTCAGGTTCCTGAGTTTTTAAGCTTTCATAATTGAGCAACAAAATCTGATCAACTGGTACAATGAACCAGGTAAAATATCTACAATACCTATATATGGTTAAAATGTGAAATGTGAAATTAAATCATGAATGATTTACAGATAATGTAATGGTATCAAATAAAATTGGTGAAAAAAAAAGCCAAGCTACGTTAAAAGCATTAGTCATGAAAAATATTTATCAATTACACATTATAAGTCAGTATTGAGAAGTAATATACAAAGATACGATCTTTATATAAGTAAATGTAGACATAAACTGAATTTTTGTCGTTCTGTTTTTGGCCAAATGTAGAATGATTTAAAAGAAAATAAATAGCATATGCATGAAAAATAGTGCTTGAAATTTCTTTTTAATGCCAAAAAATACCCAGATTAATTATATTTTCATATTATATTTGCATAATTGAGTATTACTAGATATGATGAATCAAAAGTATTTTATATATTAGAGATAATTAAGTAAGCATACATTTCAGCTTTTGAATAATACTCTCTATTTCTTACATGAAATTAAGAATGTCTTTACACATAATTTCACATTTGAAACAGGGAGCTACTTTTAAACAAAGGGTTTAAAACAGTACTTAAGTCATACTAAAAGACTTTTAACAGTACTTAAGTCATACTAATGGATTTTTAACAGTATTTGTCATACTATTAATAACATTTTTTAAAGATTTTAAACATTTCTAATTTAATATATTAATTAAATAAGGCAGTCATTTATCCTAACAGAATTACACGATCTTATGACAAAATTTTTATATGGGCATTCTGCAAAGGAAGTTCTCATTAGTGAATTGTTTATTACCCTTAAAATGATTTCAATGTTTTTAGTACGGTATGAAATCATTCTTTTATACTGCTCCTAAGAAAATTCTCAAATTATGATAGTTGTGCTCTTTTCACCTAATGAAAAACGCTCTTAAAATGTCAATTAAAAATACTGCATAAAATTTGAATTTTATTAGATTAAAAATTTAGCACTTCTTACAAATAGGAATACAAAATGCATAACATATCTTCACTTTCTCCCAACATAAATGGTACCTCAGAAATGAACATTAAAAAATTTAGATGCACAGCTGTCTCAAGCAACAACCCCTCTGATAGATATAGCGGTCAATGATGCTGGCAGCCACATAGTTGAGCTCAGATTCAAATGTCAGACAATGCATGCATGTTTATCAATATATAGTGTCTGTGTGACAAAGGGGCACTACTGGCAAGTCCAAACCAAGGCAGGATACAAAAAGGTTAGGACAGCCTCAGATCCATCCTCTGGGATATGCTCCATCAAATTCGGGATGGAAATATACAATTGCTACATGTGACACTATTTGGTGATGCAGTCACCAGTTACTGTGCTAATACTAACCATAAACATCTTCGTTAACTTTGTTTACTGTATGACAACACTATTTTTTCCCTTCCTACAGTATCCCCCTGAAAAATATCTTTCTTATCAAAATTCTTTCTATGGGGAATGGGCAAAAATTCAAAAATCTGCACATATTTATAAATGATCAAAACCATACCAATCTGAAAGTTTATATTACCCATTTCTTAAACTAAAAACCATGAGTCAGTTCATTCGAGAGATAGTTATGCAGCCTTTACTTAAATACTGTATACACATGCTTTCAAATACAATAAATGCAAACAATTTTTTTAACGAGCTATACTGATTATACAGAACAAGACCTCTATTAATATAAAAACTTCTGTCGAATAATGATTAGCGCAGAAATAAGTCTGCTTTTTTTTTCAGACGATACCTTTCAAACCACAAAAAAGAATCTCATGAGCAATTAGGATAAAAAACACACTTACTAAATATATTTAAAGAAGACAAATTTTTAAATGAGCAAATATAAAATTAACAAGATTCAAGCATTTAAAATTAAACATTAAATATAAATGAGTTTTCAAAATAAAACTGAGGAACTTTTTACCTATTATTTTGTTACAAAAATTGACTGTATAAAAACCTATTGTTAAACACACACGCTAAGAAAATTCATGGAAAATAAATATCTTAGCATTATATAAGAAAAAAATTAAATAAAAATAAATGCTAATGCCATAAAAACGACTCAATACATATATGGGATGAATATTAATTATATTTCAGCAACAGTACTACATATGCATAACACAAATATTTTTCTTCATTAACAGTTAATGGCACAGTGATCATCAACACCTTTGAGTAATACGCTCATATATTTTCTAACATTGTCATCGAACATCCCACTAATGCAAATTTCAACAACATAAAAAAATACTGAAAATTAACAAACAGTGAACATGATAAATAAAATAATGAAATATGAAAACAAAATTTCTTATCAACTACCAGCTGATTACAAGAAATTCATAAAATTATTTAGCGTTAAGACTAGCATTAAAAGCAGCCTGTAATGACTACAAGAATTAAGGAAAATATTTTTTATATTTATTTTCTGATTTGATTAGGAGTTTGCATAAATTATACAATTTTTATATGAAACCACAGAAAATATTATATTACAATAGTCATCAACAAGCATGAACAAGAATTAAAATATTTACTAACACCAATATTTTGCAGCAGCAAGTGCAGCTTGTTTAGTAGTAACTATCTATACAAGATCACATATGCAAATTTTTTGTCATTAAATACTTGTACTCTTGGATTCAAGCAGCAAATTATAAATAATATTACATAACAAAATATAAAACTGTATGTTTGGATTTTTTTCACATATATGGGACATTTTTTACGTCATTGTAGAAAACTGGTGAAGAAAGCATTTGATTTTATATAATTAATTAAATTAGGACCTATAGTCATAGATATATTTGTGTGCTCATTATGAATTTTTTGTATTCAGAGTATACACAGTTTTTGTCACAGTAACACATTCATATAACGTTTATCGAAAAGATTTTTCCTGCACTAAAAAAAATATTTATTCTTAATATTTACTTAAAAATTAAATGCTTTTCATTTTAGCATAAATCACCAGTAAAAATAAGATAACTATGTGCATTTATTTAAAGAAAAACTGAAGCAGTTTCAAAAGTAGCTTCTAACATACTTTGAAATAGTATCACTATAAGAAACTGCAACATTCTACTCACACCTCAATTTGTCTCTGTAAAATGTGTTTACTGACTCCTGGCTAAACAGATTAAATCGCTAAAAACTAATATCCAATACTGAGAAATAAGATGACTTTATAGCAATTTTTTCTGAGTTGTTCTTAAAAAATAACCAATTCCTCCTTAAGAATTTCCTAACTCAACACAAAAAGTAATTTGAAAATTTCAGACTGCAACTTAATACCTCAAATAAAAGTTCATAATTAAAAATTTAAAAATAATTGCCATCTGATCCTTGAACTTAAGATTCAAGTTTACACACCGAACCAGTTTTAAAGTTGTGATATCCCTACAAGTTTATGAATTTATTCTCATAAATTCAAGATACAGCATAAATTTTAAGTTAACAATGCCAAATGGTAGTGGGAAATAAACATCCTGTACTATTATTCTATTTTAAATAAACATCTACAATGATATTTGCATTCATTCCATAAACAAAAGACTTAATTACTATCAGACACTGCTGTACAAGTTTTCCATTGCATTACTCACACAGAAGGTTTACAACAAATATTTCTCAAAAATCCAATGGCAACAATCTATTTTGATAAATTCACATAGTAAAAATAATAAATTTTTAAAATTTAATATTTTTTTTAATTAAAAACAATCTTTAGACAGATAATTCTTGTAGTGTGCAAAAATGAACCTTCCTTGTTAAATATCATATATAGATAAAACGGTTAGTCACATTGCACATTTAATGGTAATTTTTTTAAAGTAATACCAGTTGCCAATCTCCTACAGCCATATGAAACAGAAAAATAATTATGATAAAAAAATCAGATTATGGAAACACTTTCAACTAATGCACTTTGATATATTGTATTTTACTCATGTATTCCCCCCCCTTTTTTTTTTCACTAACTGATTGCGCAAAAATCGAGAGGAGCATTATGCAAACAATTTAATTTCCAAAGCAAGAGTTACACCAAGAACGTAACAAATGAAAAGTAGCCATAGATAAACTATCTGTAGCTATCATATTCATTTAAAAGAAACCTACACCTAGTAATATTTAATATTTCCATTTCTACTTCACTGTATCTTCAATTTCACCTACTCTTATTGCTTTCACGGCTGCTCTCTAGGCCTGAAATCATTCAATGCTGCTGAAATTGCTGTCTGTGCCATCTGCTACAATGCAATTAATCGACATTATCACCACTGTCATCATCTTTGCCACTGTTCAGTCTGGCTTTCCATGCGTAATGATCTTCAAAACCATTAGCACAATAGATATATGCACTTCCTTGAAGTTGTTCATTCTTACTGCTTCATCAATCATAGCCCATACACCCATAATCCATAAGTAAATAAATTAGACAAAAGCATCCAATAGGTAGATGAGTCCATTTCAAAATTTAGGGAAGCTCGATTTTGGAACATCTTGAAGAACAGAAAAACTACATGACTATTAAAAATTTTTTCAGGACCTTCGGCTAAAAAAGCTACTGGGGGGAATATATGAGTAAATTTGGTATTTCAAAAATTGAAGCATAAACTTTATAATGAGTTAATAAAATAACAGCAAGCATAAGGACATTTATTACGAATGTATTCTGCCATATCATACTATAGCAGATTTCTTAAATTACATTGGTTTCCCCATAGTAATTAAACCAACCACATTGATATCTTTTAGGATTTATGAAGTATGAAATTTTTATAATTATAATGAACAGAAACAAATTGCAGTTACTATAGATTCAGTTTTAGGCTGAACATAAACAATTAAAATACCTAAAATGAGATTTAATTCCTATGCCCCAACAACAACATGTGCATCATTAATAGAGGGCATATGAATTTTGCTATTGTTATTAAATTCTAAATTAAGTAGAATCATCTCAATAATTGGAGAGTTTTAAATAACACTTGTTATAAAACTGATTGTATCTCACTAAATTGATTATGAAGTTTGCATATGACATTTTAATATTTAAAGTATTTGTGAATCTGGATTCTTTTCCCTTTAATGGAGCCTTAATGCTGTAATTTTATTATAACCAAATCTGCTAAAAATCAAGCAATCAATCTAACATGGTCATAATGCCTCCACCCAATACTCAACTTTTAAAAAATCCTTGGTCTAGAATTTTCAACACAAATAAAAAAGTGAATTACTTTATTTCAGCCATTCAAAAGGCTTACTAAACTAATTTTTTTCTTCTCTTTAAAACTTTCAGAATACTCCAAGGAAACTGAAATTGAGAATTACAAAGGTTAAATTTTAAAAAATTTCATGAACATGATTTATTTGAAACCTAGACCTGAAGCAAGATATTATCATTCAATGATAGAATTCAGTTATATTCATCTCTTATCATTCAAATTATAGAAAAGCTACATACATTCACAAAGAAACAATTACAAATGTGGTAAAAGTACTATATCAATTACTGCTCATTTCAATTCATGTCATAAAGGGAAGCTCCACGAATGAACTACATATGTAATATCAAACATATTCCATGGCAATAAAAATTTTCATTTCACATGATATATTGCATTATTTCAGATTCTGTTCCCTAAAAGAGCACAAAATTTTTTACTTATTTCAGCATCTTATAGCACAAAGGAATCCCAGTTCTGAGATTAGGAGTCTTTCAAAGATTTTTTTTAATGTGTTATGCAAGTCTTATGTACTTTGTACTTCAAAAATGGAGACTAAGATAAGATTACTGAATGCTGGTATTACAATCTGAGTTCAAACCTGGATTATAAGAAATACACTTATTACTGAAGAGATAAGTATTCCACAAAAAAGATCAGTAAACACTGGTAGTTTAATCTAAATTCAATCCTAGTAAATAGATTGCTTGCATGGGGTTTCTATGATTTTTTCCATATATAAAATACACATGAGCCAGTTTCTTTTAGAAAGTATATTGCAAAGGCATCCCTCCCTTAACCTATCAGCACCTATGTGCTTTGTCACAACTAATTAATCTAACATTTGAAATAAAACATTGCCAAAATCAGTTCATAGAATATCTTATTCAGAACACCTATTTTACATGATTTCAAATATATCTGCTCATCTGCAAGTTTTTCAGATAGTTCACAGAAAAATATCTTAAGCAAAATAAGTGCACATAATTTTGACCACTTAATCTGATTCCTTATGTACTTCAAATAAATAATTTCAGTAAGATGCTTCTTTATAAATTTTCAAAGCTTCTGTTATTTTTAGCAAATTCAAATCACAGATTTTCAGTGCACATCCACTTTTTCCCCTTGAGCTTAAACTGACACAATTTCAGAAGACAAAATACTCTTTTAATATTGGGTGAAAAAATCTAAAATTTTCCATTATGAAATTATTTTTGCATTTAATATCTTGATTGTTGGCCTAAGCTTAATTTTAGAGATATTACTTTTATTCATTTTAAAATAACATAACCTCCAGGAAATCCTATGTGCCAAGGAGAAGGGGAGACTACATAGAATGGAAAAAATTTTCAGTCTTCAGAACAATTCTTATTTTCATTACATAAAACTACTCTGGAGATTAATTCGCAATAAAAATTATGCATTTTTCTGGAAGATAATATGTCAGGTACAATGTTTCACGAACATTATTTTGCTGAATTTGATCCTTCCACTTACAATGCCATTCAAGGCAGCATATGTAGTCATGTATGGGAAATATTTCACATTTTTTCCTGTAGATTCCCTAAGCTAAAACCATGGGGTCCTTTTATTAATCTACTATTTAAAAAATCATAAACAGTCATAAGAATTAAGAATATTTATTTGTTAACATAAGAATATTTCTTTGTTAACATTATATTAATAAAATAGATTTTCATTCAAACTTCAAATGTGTAATGTTCATGAAGTCAATCCTAGCTGACAGCTCAACAATGCTTAATAATAGTACTAATAGTATTTTGAATGGATTAGAATTTTACAAGATAGTTTTTTCAAATTTCACAACAAGACATCCTATCCCGAAGATATATCATCTTATTTCTGATGGACTATATCATAGGTTCCCAACGTGGGCGATAACGCCCCCTTGTGGGCGTTTCAGGCTTTCAGGGGGGGCGGCAAAAAACCCAGAGAAAATTAGGGGGCGTTGATATGGCACAGAGGGGCGTTGGAAGATTAGCCAAATATAGTCTGAAAAAGACTTTAAAATCACGGTGACAATTCATTTCTATCACGTGTGCGAAAATTCACATATTTCGATATGAGACTTCACTGTTCAGAGAAAGACATACCTCTCTAGTATGTACGATTCTGGGGCTGCATGTGCTAAAACTAACTAACAATTTGGCTAGATGCACTCCAAAAAGTGGCAGAAAACTGTTGACTTTTGTTGAAAGGGTCCCCATTTTAGTGAAAGGAGCAGTAGAACCGGAGTTCATAATATCAGAAGGAAAAGCCTTCAGTGCAAAAATATATCTTTATTGTCTTTATGTACATATTTATGTTACGTCCAAAACCCGAAATTCGGCCAGTTCGCGTTTTGGCCAAAGTCCGAAATACTTGCAATTAATATTGTATTTTATACTTTGGCCGGCCATTTCGCGAAGTGGCTGGGAATTCTTGGCCAAAGCCTGATGTGATAATGGTAGATTGAGTCTATGGAGCAGAAAAAGACTAAGGATCACCCTTAAAGGTAGTTGACAAATTGAGTACTCAATTTGCCTCTGTATTCATACTCGATACGCAACGCATTTGCTTAAGATATAATTCGTCATTTTGAAGGGCGCAAATCTAATCTTCACATTATCACATTGTTACAGCATATGCGTTCACTGAATAGTTTCTACTCGTTGAACTCACAGAAGTACTCATTTTTAAATACTTCATTTTTAACAGTGTGTAAAACCATCTGCCCTTGATTTCTTTTTTCCCAAATTGGCCGGTCAAAGCCAGAAATCAACAAAAAGATTGGACATTCGCCGGTAAGTTTACAGCAACGTTGGCCAAAATGCGAATTGGCCGATTTCGGGCTTTGGCCGTAACATTTACAAAAAATGTCACTGGGACTAAAAAATGCCACTTACAAGCGGCAACGATAGCGAGATCTCCAACTAAACTGTATTCTAAGAGAGTCTGTAAAAGTGCGTAGGCGACGTTGGACGCGGGAAAAAATTAGAGCGCCGAAATAAGCGGCGGCGGAGTAGACAAATCGTCGCCAGTGGTTTACCCGATCAAAATTGTAGGTAGCTAAAAATAGAACAGCCCCGCAGAATGCTACAGACTCAGGCTCACACTATCTATCGTTCATCGCAGCATGTACTGCGTACGATGAAAACGGCGTTGCCTTAATATTTTGCTACTTCAACTTATATTATTTAAACCGGCAGTATCCCTTGCAGCTCCCTTAACTTGGATCAAGTATAAGTAAAGAAAAACCCATGTCGGAAGCAAAAAAGAAGAGGCGGCAGTACAGTGCGGATTATATAAAATACGGATTTATCGAAAATCCCTCAAATCCATCATCTCCATTGTGCCTTATTTGTCAAAAAACATTTTCGAATGAAGCGATGAAACCTTCTAGGCTTCAAGATCATCTTAATAAAATGCATCCGGATAAGAAAGACAGAGATATGACCTATTTTCTAGAGATAAAAAAGAAGATTGAAAATCAGCCAACTATATCAAAATTATTTTCATCAGCTTCTAAACAAGACGATGACGGACTTCGAGCTTCGTACAATATCTCATTGTTGATTGCTAAAACAGGCAAGCCACATACTATTGGGGAAGATTTAATTTTACCAGCAGTTAAAGAAGTAATAACCACCGTGCTCCATAAACCAGCTACAGATATTATCCGAAAAATTCCTTTGAGCAATAATTCTGTGCAAAGACGAATTGATGAGATGGCTGAAAACATTGAAGAATCGTTGTGCAATTATCTGCAGACTTGTCAATTTTCAATTCAGCTGGATGAGTCCACTTTACCAACCAATGAAGCATTGTTATTGTCGTACGTGAGGTTTATCAAAGATGAAAAAATATGTCAAGAAATGTTGTTTGCTACCAATTTGGAAACAGATACAAAAGGAGAAACCATATTTGATACACTGCAAAAGTTTTTTGACGAAAAGGAAATTCCTTTTAATAATATTTTGTCGGTTGCTACGGATGGCGCACCGGCTATGACAGGGCGTCACAAAGGCTTCATAGCATGCTTAAAAAATAAAGTTCCGGACGTGCTTGCTGTGCATTGCGTAATTCATCGACAGCATTTGGTTGCGAAAAATTTGAGCGAACGTCTCCATACATCACTGCAATATGTTATAAGAGCAGTTAATAAAATCAGAAGTAACTCGTTGAATGACAGATTATTTAGTCAGCTTTGCATTGCAAATGATGAAGATTTCAACCGATTGCTGCTTCACACAGAGGTGCGCTGGCTTTCAAAAGGTACTTGTTTGACTCGATTTTACAATCTGTTTGAATCTGTGATAGAGTTCCTAGGAAACAAAGACACGGAATTGCGCGACAACCTCATCGCATCAAAAAACGATATTGCGTACTTAGCAGACCTCTATAAATTGTTTAATGATGTCAATCTCCAACTTCAAGGAGAAGACTTAAACTTGATTAAGACTAAAAATAGCATTGCTGCTTTCGTGTCTAAACTGCTATTATATAAAAGAAATATAGGCAGACGTGAATTCCATACCTTCCCATGTTTATCAGCAGTATCATTCAAGCACGACGACTTGCTTGTTTACTGTCAGCACTTGGAAAACCTCTACAATGACTTCAAGGAACGATTCGAGGACATTTTAAACATGGACATACCAGACTGGGTTTTGGATCCTTTTTCCAATGTCAACACAGCAGGACCATCTCAGTTAGAAGAAGAACTGATAGAACTGACGACAAATGAGGAATTAAAAATTAAATTCAAGAATGGCTACCAAGAATTTTGGCTGCAGAAGTCGATTTCGCAATTGTATCCAAGATTATGGTCGATTGTGCAACGATTTCTGCTAGCATTCCCATCTTCATATTTAGCAGAACGTGGATTTAGTGCTGTAGCAACATTGGTAACGAAAAAGAGAAATCGGCTCCATGTTACTGAACGCGGCGATTTACGATTGTTTTTAAGTAAAATCGAGCCTGATATTAACAAGCTTCTTAAAATGCATCAAATTCAGCCTTCTCATTAGTTAAGTTAGAAATTCGATGCCTTTAAATTTTAATAAAAATACTTTTTAATAATAATTAAGTATGCCTTTTGAGTGTTCTCTGAAACTGTCAATTTATTTATTTAGAAAGCAATAGTTTATTATGGATTATTTCGTATTATCAAAACCCCTGCCTGTCCTTATAACAGGTAAGCTAAAACTTTTATTTATCTTTTTAAATAACGAAGAAATTCAGTAGCGTTTCAATTCCAACAACATTCTATCTATTAGTAATTTTTTTTATTTAATTCTTGTTTTCACCATGCACTATGTACGCTCTTATTTCTCTAGGGGGGGGGCGGTATTGAAATATTCACTAGAAAAGGGGGCACCAGTTCGAAAAAGGTTGGGAACCTATGGACTATATAAACTATTTTCATAACAGACCGAAATTTATTATTTCTTTACGAAATGTGTATTCTGCAGATAATCTTTATGTATATTCAATACAGCCTGAACACTGTTCAGATCTTTACAGTAGTTAAAATATTGTCAAATGATCATCTAAACATTCAAATTGTGACTAATACTATTCCACAATAAAATCAGGTCTCATTTCTATAACTTACTTCAGCTCTGGTATACTTCATGTAAACCTTGCTAGGACGTTTGTCAAATGTAACATTTCAAAACTTGGGTAGAATCACAACTGTCCCTTACTTTTCTTGGAAGGAAGAAAAAATTAATAAAATATAATTTAGCACATGCAAACCATTCCATACTTTAGCCTCAAGTAACCTGTATGCATTATGTTTTAACTTTCTTTTTGAAGTAAACTATATATGCTTAAAAATACTGTATAAATTTGGAATTAAAATTAAAAAAAAAGAGTACATAACATTTTACATGTACTTTTAAAAATAGTATAATAACAAAACCATAAGCCCTAACTATTGATGACACATTTAATATATTTCATATTCCAATACCCATGGGGCATTACAGCATTATTCATAGAATCAAGATTCTATGCTTATTTAAGATATTGAGAAATTGAAGCATGTAAAAAAATTACTTTTCATTCTAATCTATGATTGCAAAGGCTAACTTCTAAATCCATTCTACAGACTAAAACTTTTATTGTAGATACACAATCTAAAAATAATAAAGCATCACAGTAATTATTAATTACTTTTATCATATAGATAACATACAGTATTTTAGAGAACTAACGTAATGTTAAACTTTTAATGATTCATTTTAGAGCTAACCTTTGCATACTTCATTGAAATGATTTCAGTCAAAATGATAGACATCACAGTTATAATAGTTTATACAACTGCAATCATATCCATTGTAATTAAAAATGCACTGACAGATTAACAACATTTAACAAAAATGGCACACACGTCTAGATATGCTAGAAATTATATCCTCTAGCTTTTTCAGATCATGTTTCAGCACAAAACACAGAATAAATGAATGAATGAATGAAGAAATAGAAATATCAAGATGAAGACTGAGTTGCTTAAAAAAATTAATAGTTATCAACACAACAGTTCTTTGAGTTAAAGTTGCATTAAATTGTACTTGCATGTAATGATATCAGAAATGAAATGCACAAGACGTCAGTTTTATTTACCAAGCATCATGCTTGTCAGTTATTAAAAGGGAGAACAGATCCAGCTGTACACAACTAACACATTTACACATCACGCTACAGGAACTCCAACAGCAGGACAGATATGAAAGACACCATCAAACATGAAAGTCTTTGGGGATGCATGGTGGCCCCCCAAAAAAAAAAAAAAAAAAAAAAAAAAACATGAGTGCCTAATATGATCACATTCAGGAATGACTTTTGGCAATTCACTTTGTGCTAAAATTTTACCTTTCAGCTAGCAGGGGAAGACAGTTCTTGGCCCATGGAATTTATACCACTGGAAGCTCCAGAGACAGGAAGTAACAGAACAGATGAATTAGGTTCTTCAGATAAAGACAAATGAGCATGGCTATTTGATGTTTTCACTTTGTTAGGAATTTTCCTATTGAACACAAAATATTTTACATCATTATATAAAAAATAATTAAAATGGAAACTGAGTCTTAATATGTTACTTAAAATGAAAGTACAAGAAAGCCTCACTTAACATGAATTTAATTTGAGCAGTAATGAAGATGGATGAATGAAATTATACTATTCTCCACTTTAAACCAGTAACATCTCAGTTAATAACTTTCTATTTTTTTCCTTTTTTGTTCATTACAGTAATCCCCAGAGTTATGCAAATAATGCACTCCATAAACCTTACATTCCATGAATTTTACACCAGTCAAATTTGTAAACGGCTTAGGTGTAACTCCATAAGAAATAACAATATTTTTATATTTATGTATATTATTTACACAGTATGATTTTATAACCAAGTAAACAGTGCTGTATATAATGTATCACTATTTACTTGGATATAAAAAGTATGAAAGGTAAGGAGCATAAAAACTAACTGAAACAAAAAGGTCTTGCAGCAGTGAATTTGACTCTGCATCAGGAAAGTCAGCACAGGAGGTGGATATTTGTGAATAGAAATCCAATTCTCTGACAGTTTCTTCTGCTCTTGATGTTTAAGTCTGAGGACAGTCAAGCTGAAAACCTTGATGCTGATATGACTGGCATCTCACAAATATGTCTAGAACAGATAGTATAATCACATTTTTTGTCTTTGTAGCTAGACATATTTTTTGGCTTTGTAGCTAGACATACCAGAATGTGTAATCCTGAAAACCTTCTCAAACCTCTCAGTGTTCAAATGCTGGCCTTGGAAATCTTCATGTAAATATCTAACATTTTGCTGGGCAGTCGGACAGCTCAACAGTACTGACTTCTGTATCAGATCTTTGATCCACTGAGACATTTCTCCACCTGTGAAATTGGGCCTAGACATTTACTGGTGAAGATTGCACCCTAATACATTATCACACCTTTCATGCTCTCAACAATGCCTTCATACCTCAGTCTCAAAATACGTCGATTAATATCAGATGTTGTTAATGTAATTTCTCTTATTTTCATTTTCACACATGTGAATTCGTTTCAACTTTTCTTCTAAATATTTATAGTATTTTAAATTTATTATTAATACATTCGGTTTTGCATTTCAAATCCATTTCAAGGGTACATAAACAATGACCAGAAGTGACCAACTACCAGAAGTGAACAAGTGACTAAACTAATCAGATGAATATTGTTTGAACACATGA
>KK119893.1:237531-269781 GCA_000611955.2 Stegodyphus mimosarum | reverse complement strand
AATAATGCAGTCAGCCTTTATTTATCTATAGTCTATGGATACAAAAGACAACTTTTATTCAAGTTTTGGTATTTATCAGCATCTTATTTTTTGTTGTTTAATTTATAAAACAAGTTTAAAATAACTTAAATTGAAATGACTTTATACATGTATTTTTTTTTGGCTTTGAAAAAACGTGTGGGGGGGATATGTTGTTATTTTATACCTCTGAATGTCTCGAGATGCAATGATTAATGTGATTTCTGTTTCTTTATTAGCTTTTGTTCTCCTCTCAGAGAATTAAATGACGTAATCTATGTTTCATTGGGCAATCTGCAACTTTAGGCTCTAAACTTTAGTTGTATAGTCGTTGTAATGTTGATTGCTGTTATATGAATGCTTACTTTCCAACCTACAACACTAAAAAATCGGGAGAATTTTCTCAACAAAAGGATTTCTTAACTAATAAAAATGTGTAGAGAGAAAATGTATTTTTAATAATGAATTAAATTTAAATGGGAACTTAATTAATATCTGAAAGTTCAGTTATTATTTCTTAAATGCATATAAAGAAAAATACTTAAATGTAAAAAAAAAAAAGCAGTTTCTTTACTTGTACGTTCTAATAATAGAAAAATAATCAGTTTTCTTGATCATTAAATACTTTATACCAGATCACTAACCATTGATTGCAAAACATGAATTAATGTAATTCCACAGTGCAGAATTACATTAGTTCACGTTTTACAATCAATGGTTAAAAGCACTCTCAAGGTCCGAAGACAAAAACATAAATATTCATTCTTCATAAGATAAACTTACAATGATCAGAAAATGTGTCCGTCGTTAAGGATTTTTTTTGTTCTGGGAGAGCTTTATGCTTAGTTTTTGCGGACACTTGTTTTATGTTTCTGGACATATGTTTCGCATTCTTATACACAAAGCAGAAACGTGCCCTATCTCAATGATGAAATGACTGTGGTTTATTGTATACGCATCTAAAGAAAAACAAGCGAATTTCAGACACCAAAAATCACTTGGGGGGGCAAATTACGAAGTATGCTTACTGGAGGATAATAAAAACTCCAAATCCATTTGCCTACAAGTTAGAATCACTGGCATCTTTCCAGAAAATAACAACATTAGAACAGAAAGATTAAGACACAGTCTAGTATCTTCCGGCATCTGGTAGTGTTTTTTTTAGAACTATGCATTGGTACAGACACTATTATCTTTTGACAAACCCTCAATAGTTGCACCATGCAACAGCGCTCAAGGTGTGACCAGTTTTACCTATTGTGAGAACACACTCGAGACTGACCTTTACTATTTCAGTTCCTTTGAGATCATGAAATTCAAGGTGGGAGTTGTGTTACAGAGAGCTGACTGACAGCAGAACTCTTAAACACAGATTGCAGCATGACCCATTAAAGTTAGAAACACTAACTTTTAATTGTAACGCCAGAATGCAACACATGCAATTAAATGAAGTTTTGACTAAATTACACACTAAGCCTATAATAATCTAATGAACTAATATGTTACAATTTTACTCAATATTTAAATAAGAATTTTTGTAAGATTAAAATTCAGTATATTTCTTTGATGGTGTAATTTTTTTTAGCAAAGAATTATGTGAAGACTTAAACGCTATTGCAAAACAAATAACTACTTGCAGTGGATGTTGTGTTCAGTTTCCAGAAAGACTGATCACTGTAATATAATTGAATATTTTTCTCTTGTTTAGCTGTTATTAAAGTTACAGTATGTGAAAACAGGTTTCTTTTTTCTTTTTCTGCATTTATTTTAAAGTTATCTAATATTCTAATTTTACTAACCTTTCATTACTTTTATTTCATTGCAAGATGCATTTGAATCAGTATATATTTCAATTAGCATTTCATATTCCATTATTCCTTGTGTATCACCATTTGTATACCTTGTATCATGTTCTATATGTGAATTTTTGTGTGGGTTTTCATGCTCAACTCTTAATGGAAATATTTTATTGAAATTCCTTGTAATCAACCGCTTTTGTTTCATGACTATGTCACTGGGGGGAGATTCTGCATTTATCTCAGGTTCAGCTGCATGCCACCAACTGACAAAACACTGTCTTTACCATTTCTTCAAGAAGGTTTGAGTATCATGTAGTAGCCTCTGCTTTTTTATGAAGAAGTTGTGTTCATAAAGTTGATTGTTTTAGCAAATGAGGTATCACTCGTAAGGACCAACACCAAGCCACGTCTAAAACGCCTAGTCTAACAACTTCCTAATAACATAGGAAAAAGTATTTTTAAATAGTATGTTAATTAATAGTTTGTTAATTAAAAATTATCAGATACATTAGCAATGCATAAATGTAATTTATATAATAATGAAAAGAAAAACTTACTTCATTTTGCCAAGGTATAGAAATGCTTCCCATATTAAATTTACTATAAAATGTGTCATCACTAGCATCTAAATTTACTCCTTTTACTGTGGAAAACTGTTCTATATCCAATACATCTTTAGCATACACAGCATGGGGCTATAAGAGAGAATAACTAATCAAGAAATTAAACTACATGATAAATGAGAGGTATAATTTGGACCAAGTATTAACCTAATTTCATTAAGCAAATAAAATAAGATCAATATAATATAATGTCATTTACAATCTAACTACAATTCAAAAATAGCAACAGGAAGAAAATATTTTAAGGACAGTCCATTAAAGGTAATTATGTACTATAAACAATACCTGCAAAAATTCCTAAGCAGCCTATATTTTTACAACTGTTGCTAGCAGGCACATACTACCCCTTACTAAAATGTTTACAATGACAGGTATTCATGTTTTCACATTTTACAGTTTTGAAACAAAAGTCACTTCACTAGACATAAAAAATGTGAATTCTAACGTTTTTCACTGTCCCCCAGTCCTTACAGTTATAAAACATAAAATGTCTGACTCCCATGTAACAAAAATTGAAAAAATATTTAATTTTAAAATTTAGGATTTTTTTTATACCTTTTTCAGCTTGCTCTGAGGGGTTTGCCAAACTATAGTACAATTCCAGATTGACTTTTTCTGTCATTCACTAACACTCCTCTGTGATTTACTAGTTATATAACATTCTTTAATTTATAATTTTGTTAAAAATATGGCAGTACCTGCTGTACAGGACACCTCTATTTAAAGGACAGTTTAGTTGGTCCCGGCTCCTTTGAATAAGGACCTTAATGTATTTACTTATGCAAAAGTTTAATGTATTTACAAATGCTAAAGTTTCAAAAATAACACAGCAGTAGAGTAAAAATGAAAACAGAAATACTCCGTAAGAAATCTTTGATGTTTCAAAGGTAAGTTTGTGCTCAGTGAAATATAGTTTTGTGACAAAGAAACTATAAAATGAAAAGTAAATCCCTCTCTTTTGAAAACTGCTTTTCAGTGGGGAAAAGAAGAAAACTACAGTGGGAAAAAGCATGTTGTTGCGGAAACAAAAGATATTTCACATTCAATTCAAAATCGAGTTATCTTGCAACAGTTTTCAGTAGGGGGAATAAAACTGTGTTAACAAGTTGTAAGGCAATCCACAACACAAACCAATGAGAAAGGAAAGGTGGTGAAACGATTGGGTCACCTATCAAGACACACACAATGCGGAAAAAGTGAAAATTTCTATTATTCGTAATTCTTGCTAGGAGTGGGGAGTAAAAGGATGTGTAGTTTTGTAATTGAGTGTTACTTTTACATATGTGTTCTAACATGGCTTCAAAAAAGAGATTAACATTAAAAATTTGATGAAATTCCTGTGCCAAAAACTGAAAAGTTTAGTTCAAGATATTTAGGGCAGAAATTTGGAATAAGTAAACACCAATAAAAGAAGAAAAAAAGTACGTCATGTGCTAAAGAATACAAAAGAAATGAAAACAGTATGGCTTACTTATTCAAATGAATATAACAAGACCAAAATTTAGAAAAAATAAAACATGTGAAACTGATGCGGTAGTCATCAATTGGTTTTGCTCTGTAAGAACAAATAATATTACTGTAATGGAACATTACTGCAGGAAAAGGCAAAAGAAGTTTTGATAAGTCTCAGATGACAGAAATTCAGAGCATCAAAATGGTTGGTTAGACTAATTTAAGCAAAAACAAAATACCATATTTAAAATATTTGTGGTGAAGAAAAATCAGAAGACATGTAACATGTAAACTTCTGCTAATTATAAACATCAGAGCTGGGGGGAGCATAAAATGTTACACTTAATAACTTAAGACTTTTTAAATATCACAGAATTTATTTTTTAAATCTTAAAGCACCATAACATGAATATTTTTGTCACTTAAAACATTTCTTGCATATGTTTTTCTTGCATATGGCTGCAAAAATAAAGGGCATATAAGGACTTTGAGACATGATATATATCACAAGTTTTTACTGTCTCAATGAAATGCTAAAAAAGTTAATGAGACATGATATATATCACAAGTTTTTACTGTCTCAATGAAATGCTAAAAAACGTTAATGTTTCTTAAATATTAAAATAAATATACTTGATTTCTCAAATAATTGACTAACATCAGGCACAAAAGGAGGTTGAAGTATTCCAGCTTCCAGCCTTTTCCAGTTGATAGATTTGAAGAATGGATGAGCCTTCACTTTCAGTGATCCGTATCTTCCATTATTACAACCTAACCTTTCTTTCACAGACTTTTTCAGCAGCTTGAATGAAAGAAAATCATATTTTGCCACTGAGAAGAAAACTAATTTATTTTAAAAAACAAATTAATTGTGTCTATAATTTATATTTAGTAGTAAAGATGGAATACATTTTAACATCAACTTCAGAAACTGTTGTCAACGATGAGCTGTTAATCATTAGAATTATTAAAAATTACTATTTTTATAAGGCACTATATTTAATTCTTAATAATTCATTAATTTAAAAGAAGTATAACTAATTCTATATAATATTGAATATGTTAAAGTATTAATGCTTATTAAAATACATATACAAATATTAAAGCAAAAAATGCATCTATGTCTTTAATCAAGCAGATGTACATGTAATTTGTTTTATTGCACAATGAAACAGATTTTTAACTGAAAAACTCATTAGCCATGTATTTCCCTCACTTTTTTTACTGCATAGCTGTGGAACTTGGAAAATAATATTTAATAAATTTGGAAATTTTAGAACCAAAATGGGAACATAGTGAAATATCATGTATCATTTTAATAGTAGTTCAAGGAAATAATATGCAATAGTATATTGAACTAAAATCTAGTCAATACTTTATGCATTTAACTGTAAATGATGATGAACTAGCAGCAAACATAACAGAAACAGACTTAGTACATTGTTTGGAAGTATCAAGAGCATATACAGAAAATTCAAAAAGAAATATTTTTCTTTAGCAAAATTTAATAAACAAGCTACTAGCTAGCTAAATAGTATTACCTCTAAACTGCTGGATACAGAAATTACAGAACTTTATTCCAAGAATGTACTTACAAATTACGAAGTTTGAATTCTTGATAAGAACTGTTTCAAATTTTTTTTTTTTTTTTTTTATTTTTAATCTCCTCATTTATAAAGGTTTTAATCTGCCAAAACTTACAATGCATAACTGAATTTATGTGTAAGGTTTATTTAATATATTTGAAGAAATGCCATCAAAAAATTACATAAACATAAGTGAAACCTATAAAAAAGCCCTGAGATGTTTATTAATATACAAGCAACAAAAGAAGCACTGAATAATTATGCAAATAAACACTCTCATTTCTTTAATTAGCTTGAAGAGTTAAAATACGGTGAATAGGAATATGCAACCCTCAGTAATTTTTATTTGGGTTTTTAATGTTGCACAACCTCTCCTTTGAGACACTTGTTTACAGAAGAAAATCTGAAACTGTTTTACATCCTGCACAGTCATTTAATTGAGTAGTTCAAAATTTTTCACTTTGTGATGATGCGGTTTGCAAAACATTGCTATACTCTTCCAATATATTTCATGGAACTCATTTAAAGACAAAAAATATAATTTCATACTTGCCAAAATACGACACTAAAAAAACGGGAGAATTTTTTAAGAAATCGGTAGATTTATTTTCAACGAGAAAAAGATTTTTAAATGATAAAAATATATTTTTCAATAATGAATTAACTTCAAATCGTTACTAATTAGTATCTGAAAGTTCAGCTACAAATTCTTAAATGCAAACGGTACATTTTACAATAATACCTTTTTGGTCCTTTGTTCCATAGAAAAAAGTAACTTTTCGTTTTTTTCAATAGAACTCATGCTGTCCTTGTGTTTTTGTGTACAAACATGTTTGAGAATATTATCAGATTAGGTGACGCAGTCACATTATCAGGTTCCTGGGAAAAGCCCTACCCTGCGTAGATAACAGTTGAAGCGGTGTGCATAACTTGAATTAAGCATAGCATAATTTAGTGGTTAATAAATTAATTGAAGTTAATAACTTGGCTATTGTACGAAATAATGGCATATGATATTGTAGAGAAAAGCAAGATTGTAATAAAGTTAAAGCATAGTAGTAAAGTCCATGGCATTCTGTGTTATGGTCGATCTGCCTTTAAGCGTGTAGATAAATTCGATTTCGTTGCTTTCGATAAGCTGGTGTTCGAGTTGCGTCCTTCAAAGTTGCTTGCTTCAGGTGAACTGAGCTCTGCTTGGAGTGCTGCGAAGCCAAGGAGGAGAAAAATAAGTGCGGCAAGTATTTCATTGGCAGGTATAAGGGAGGGGCGGGGGTTCAGAGCCATACTTTTAGAGGATTGGTTGAGCCGAATAGGGGGAGGGGGTTAGGAAATCTAAAGCTATTGATTGGTCCAGATCAAATTGCTGGACTTAGAAAATTTTACAGTAATAGATTTAAGGCTAGTAATATATATATGCAAAGTTATGAGTTTATGAATTTAAAGAATTTAAATTTTATCATTATTAAGAGCTGTTTATCGATTCATATCAGAATAGAAAGTTTTTTAACTGTTTATTCTAAGCACTGCACCAGGCTTTCTTCTGTTACCTGGGTCATTCACATCATAGTTCATTAGTGGGATGCTATTATTTTGGACTTTTTCCAAGTTTTTGAAAAATTTTTTGGCAATTTTAGCCATAAATGTTTTGATTAGTTTTACTTTTATTTCTCTATGTAGATCTTCATTCCGGATATACCATCCGCTATTAGTGATTTGTCTTAGCATTATGTTTTGCAGTACTTGCAACTTATTAATATGAATATTGCTGGCAAAACCCCAGACAGGACAAGCATATGTAATAATGGAACGCAACATGGCTTTATAGAGTAGTAACTTGTTATCTATAGATAAAACAGAGTTCCGAGCAATTAAGGGGGTGAGTTTAGTTTTAGCACCTCGGAACTTGCTAACTAATTTTGTTATGTGTGGGTTCCATGTGAGATTCCTATCCAATATAACTCCTAGGTATTTGACTTGCTTAGCCCACGGGATGATGACATGCATTTTTATGACATCTTCGATCTTTTTCTTTTTTGTGAATATTATGGCTACAGATTTTCCAACGTTGATCAGAATTTTCCACTTTTTAAGCCAGGCTTCCAATGCATGTATGTGGATTTGTAGTGATTTGGAGATCTGGTTTAGAGATGCATTTTTGGCTAAGATCGCCGTATCATCTGCATACATGGCAAGTGTGGTGTATGGTGTGTGTGGGATGTCGTTCACGTATAATAAAAAGTATATAGGCCCTACCAGGGACCCTTGCGGGACTCCAGTTAAAATCGGCCGTTTTTCTGAGTATTTATGTTTGTAGCGAACGACAAAGTGTCTCTCATAGAGATAAGATTTAGTGATGTTTATGATGTATCCTGGGAAACCCAGGTTGATTAATTTGTAGAGTAGCCCATCTAGCCATACTCTATCAAATGCCTTCGATATATCGAGAAATAGTGCACCAGTGCTTTCTTTTTTCTTGAAACCTTCTGTTATATATTCTACGACTCTGTAGAGCTGGCGAACGGTCGAATGTTTTCTTCTAAATCCATGCTGTTGATTTATCAGGATGTTATTCTTGTTGATATGTTCGATGATTCTGTCTTGAATCACAGCCTCTGCTATTTTGCTGAGATTTGAGAGCAGGCTCACAGGTCTGTACGAAGTAACTTCCTCAGGGGGGTTGTTCGGCTTCAGTATAGGTACAACAGCAGCTGTTTTCCATTTTTGAGGAAAATATCCTAATTTTAACATTCCATTTATTAGGTTGGTGAATTTAAAGAGCATGATATGCTCCATCTCTTTGATCATTTTATTACTTATTCCATCGATGCCAGGGCTCTTCTTGATTTTTCTTTTCTCGATATATCGAATTAATTCGGAAGGCATAGCTAGACGGATGTTGTCAGTGTGTGGCTGTGAGAAATATAGATTGTTCGTGTAACTAACTGTGTGTTCTGTTGTTGTGTCAGTAATGTTGTTCATGCAAAACTGAGATGCGTAGTTATCAGCTAATGACTCAGCTTTCTCAGTTTCGGTGTATGCGATCCCGTTTTGGCCGTTCAGGGGCAGAATGTTTTTGTAGCATCTTTTATATTTGTAGGTGGCTTTCCATAAGGAATTTTTGAGAATATTGGCCCTTCACTGTGCGAAATTGAAAAATCGCAGTAACAAATAGTACACATCGCAAATGCATTACATTTCCTTGAGGAAATTCATCGCAAATGCATTACATTTCCTTGAGGGAATCCATCGCAAATGCATTACATTAGACTGAAAGTCATCTCTGTATGATTTTTGAAAAGTACCTAAGCATTTTACCTTTTTCGCAGACATAAATAATACAAAATAATGTAATTTCTTAAACTGTTTCTCAAAAGAACATACGTTCACACAGGTTAGTGACAAGATGAACGAAATAACCTCAATATTGCTTTGTGCTCATTGGCTAATATGTGCCAGATGACACACAGTGGCACTTAATACTTGTTGGAGAAATGGAACATCATGTTTTTGGACACGTGTTCTCACTCAGAGAGCAGAAACATGCCATAATTTCTCACTGATAAAACTATTTTGGTTTTCTATATAGTCAAGAGAAAAACCAGGTGCTTTCAGACACCCAAAATCACTTTTGGGGGATGCAAATAACGAAGTATTAAGCCAAGCTACAAAAAAATCGTGAGAAATTTTAAGAATAAGAGAAAGTCAGGAGAAATATATTGTAAATCAGGTTGGCGGGAGAATGGCCAGAAATCGGGGGTCTCTCGCCTAAATTGGGAGAGTTGGCAACCCTGTAATTTAAAATAAATCAAAAACATGTAACAAAAACTAAATTCATTAAAAAACCACTGAACAATACCAAGACATTTTACAATATTATCTCTAGTTTCATTACTCAGAAAGTAAAATTTTTGTATATTTCTGTAGCTTCTACAGTTTGAGAAGCTTTGATTAGAATACAGTTTTTTGAATTTTAACTAAGACATATTATTACAAAATAATTTTCAAATTAAAAGAAGGAAAATGAATGTTTCTTAAACTGGGTTAAAACAAAAATTATTAAATACATTAACGCTTTTTTTAAAAATTACATTATGACACTATAATTTAAAATATTAAGTTTTATATGCAAATTTAGAATATTTTTAACAGACGCTTACAAAGTATATTTTTTATATTGCTACAATTCTAATTTCTTTATGATTCAACAGCAAGAAATAAAATGTTTTTTGGTAATTAATATCTATTTCACTTGCTACTCTATATGCAATGGTATTCACACATAATAAAACAAATATGCAATAATACACAGCCTTTTAAGAGTACTATGGTTTTGCTCTAATCGGGATCACAAGCTAAAGTAACATTGTTTTACCTCATGACATAGGGACTTGGCATCATCGCTAAATTTTGAGGAGTATCTTTCTTTGTCTTCTTTCACTCGCCGTTCAACTTCTTCCCTTTTAACTTTCTCTTTCCTAGCCCGAAATGGTGCCTTTTAAAGAAGCAAAATTAGTAATAAAAGTTCTGCTATACGTCAATGAAAAACAGTTTTACATTTGAATATACTATTTTCTTACCTGACCTTCAATCATTTCATATATAAAGCAACCAAGACTAAACCAATCAGGGCTGAAAGTGTACTTCTCATTGTCTATTACTTCTGGTGCTATTAATGAAAGAAAGATGCCACTTTAGCATAAAAAGAAGCAATGATATAAGCAAAGACTGTTCATTAGTAATACAAAAGGACAAGATTAAATGTAACGGTAATTCCTTATTTGTAAACAGAATACCTACCACTTAGCACCAAATACAAACGATGTCAAAACAAACTGAAAATAGTTGTCAACCCTAGCATATAAACAACTCCATGAAAATAATTACTTGTTTATTAAATCCAAATAAAGTTTTTAAAAAAATATATAAATACAGAAATTCTAATAAGAATGCATATATTCTTAAAAGTTTCAAAATTAAGTAGAAAAACAAAGATAAATACAGAAATAAAAATCCATGTCATTATTTGAAGCAATAGTAACAAAATAAATTTAAAAGATAATGAAAAATACATAAATTTACAAATAAGGATGTGTGTGAATTATTCCAATCAATAGTTGGAGTGTGGGTGAATCATTCCTAGCAGTAATTAACAGAATTCTACCAATAAGACCACTTGACACCTGACAACTGACACAAATAAAATGAGCAGCTCTCAAGAAAAGGAATGGATGAACCTGTAGACCTGTTTCGCAAGCATCTCTTTTCATGGACATGATCTTTCATACCTTTATTTCAGTGCTCCAGTAATAGCAAAATAAAATTTCATTTTGCAATTTTCTAACAGTCTTTCAGTACACATGGCAGCTTGGTCTTCAAAAAATTTAACTGTAACACTTTGTTATTAAGTGCATTAATTCATATTGATTATTTCTATTAAAAAAGAGAATGAAAAAAAAGCACTTCAACAAAACAACAGAAAAAAAAGCACCTAAAAATATCAAGAGGAAAGTTACCAGATTGCTAATTTTCCTTACAAGAGCAAAGCGACTAGACTGATATTCCTCCTTTCCAATAATTCATAATGATACATTGCATAGCTACTTGCGAGGTCAGGTTTTAATAAAAGTTTCCACCGACTGCAAATATTGCCTGCGCAAACAGTTTGAGTTGACGTGTATATTCATGTTATGCCAAACGATTTCTAGCATTTGAAAGAAAGAGACTTGCTTTAGAACACTGTATTGCGAAATCTGTAAAGGAAATATTATTATCAAGTAAAGAACTATCATTCTGAAATGGAACTATCATGCTAGCAGATTAGAACCATCATTAACTTCCAGTTCTGTTGCAAAATATCAGATACAGAATATCACTAAATCAAGTGCACAGCTTTAAGTACTAATGCTGTAGCATATGACACAGTGAAGGTTTGATACCAAAATTTCAAAAACAAGAACTATGACATTCAAGAAGCAGAGCACTCTGGCCGGCCTACTGATGCTGATGACACCTGCCTGAAAGAACATGTGGAAGATCAGTATGCAACCACTTGAGAGCTTGCTAAGGAGTTAGACGTTAGTGCTATGTCCATGAGTCATGCTATGCATCGCATAAACTTGAAATACAAGTTTAATAGCTGGTGTCACATGAACTGACTCAAGCAGATAAGGACAGACGTGTTTGAGTCTGAACTAATCTGCTTGAATATCAATGCAAGGACAAGATTCTGGACCGGAATAACACTTGGGATAAACAGTGGATTTACATCAAAAACACAGGCCATAAAGGGGGTTGGTCTGCATACGGTGAGTTCACCCGCAGCATTGAAAAGTCCAATTTGACTAACAAAAAGATCATGCTTTGTATGTGGTGGGATTGCCATGGTACTACCCACAAAGAGTATCGGGAAATAGGTAAAGCCCTCGACAATAAGTCGTACAGCGACATGCTAGTCCATGTCCATGCTACTGTGAAGGGAAAACATGGAAATGAGTTTTGGCACAAAAAGGTAATGTTCTATCAAGATAATGCAAGACTACATGTGTCTACATTCAACCGCTAGACTCTGTATGGACTTGAACGGATCTTTTGCCACACTCACTATATATAGCTTTGGCATCATTCCTTCATACATGTACCTTTTTTTCATATCTGCAGCTACATCTTGCTGGTGGTACTGCACAGGACCTCAAATGAGGTAGATCTGTTTTTGGAGTCATGGCAACCAAATTTCTGAGCTGAAGGCTTTGAAAAACTACCAAAATGTTGGCACAAAATCATAAATTTGGATAGTGATTACTATCCACACGCACTTTCATGTTTTTACCCCTAACTTTATTATGAACGTTTTTTGGCGGCAAAACTTTCATTACAACAGATATGAAAAGTATTAGCACTACTTCATCACAATGTTTCGCGACTTTTAATTTCTTGCATGCATATGGCTGATAACACAGACTCTAACATTTAAAATGCACGAGTTTCAATTCACTTCCCCTTACACAACATTGTTATATTAATTACAACAGTTAATTCTATGACATATAAAAATGCGACTGTATTAACCACTTGACCATTTACTCCTAGACAGACTCAGCAATTTAAAAAGGGTCATCAACAGCTTTGAACTGTTGTAATAATTCAAACAATATCAACAGGCCAATGGCCATATTAAATGCCCAAATAATTGTGTAAAATATATATGTAGGTGTGCTGTGTGAGGGTTCAAAGCTTACCGACAACATTTTTTATATCAACAAGTCTGTCTTGAGGGGAAACCATAAAATGAACAAATGAAAATAACACCCAACTTCAAAACTGAGAAAACAAGAACAATTTTGTGAAGGGGACTAAGACCTTTTTCAGCTCAAAAAATATATTTTTCACTTTTTGATTTAAAAAAAAAACAGCTAACTTTTCTGATTCTAAAAATATACAACATGTTCAAGTTTGAAGTATTAAATACTCATAAATTAAGATAAAAGATGTGAAGACATGATGTTAAGACAGAGATGCCCATATTTTTCAAGAAGTGTCTTTTAAATAGCTTCTGAATATTTTTCCCAATTATTATTCTCTGTCTATATCAATAGTATGATGCATAAGCATTTCTATTCAAAATTACGTCTGTTAAAAATAAAAATACTTTTCACAGATATCAGTTTGAAAAATCATTAACTTCAGCACATCCATGGATGGATCGAAGCTTTTAAAAATAGGTTAGTCAAAAATAGTTGAAAATTGGAGTCAAGGATATAACTATTGTTTTGAAGAACTTATACGATGGAACTGAAATTCTGAAAATTTCAAAGAATGATGCAGATGTACAGTAATATGCATAAGGGAATTTAAAGGATTGACAGGATCCATTCAATAAAGTTGAAACAATGATTTATAAAATCACTCATGAAACAAAATTTTAAAAGGCAAAATAGGAACACAAATGTGCACAGCTATCATTTAAACATAATTATGATGTAAGAAGATAAAAATATCCAAGAAAACTTATTTACAGAATGACTTTTTTTCTTAATGTTTTTCTCACAAAATGAGTTTTTCCAATATTTAGGTACATTTTTCAAAAAAATCTATCCATCAAACACATATTAAATTTTATTTCATAATGTATTAAGTGAACCTATTTAAATTCATCTCCACGAAGAAATGAATTATTGAGAATTTTTACAAGCTTTTTAACTATATATGTTAGAATAAAAATAAGTTCAGTTAAATTTCTGAACTGCAGATATCAATGAAAATTCGATGGGATTCTATGCATAAGTAAAAATTTAAAGTGTACCTAAGGATGATTGTGCATCTGAAATCTGTAACTTCAAGGACCTAACAAGATTATTTCCCAAACATATAACACTAAGGATAAAAAAATAAAATTTAACTTAATGGTGCGAAATGCCTAGCTGCAGTGAGATAGCTTCTTGCCAGAAAGTAGCAGGAAAAGGCCAGGTTGCGAGATTTGGTGCAAAATCCCCCCCCAAAATAGTATCTGCAAAACTAAATTTACCACAAACTAGGGAACTGCCTTGCATCCAAGTTACACATGGGAAAACTACAAAAACGTCCATGCAACTAGCATGTTCACCTAGATCTGAACCCAGGTCAAAATATTAGTCTTTAATGATTTTCACTTTGTGGGCTTAGTAATCCATTTCTCCCTCAGTATTTTTTTCAACTCTGATATTTCATATTAAGTTGAAGAATTTTGGTATTCTAAACACCATTATGTATTCAGAAAACATAAAATCTGTTAATCTCTTGTTCTTAGTAATTTAAATACGACAAATACCTACAGAAATTGTTTATAGAATCACATACATTGGGAGTACAGTACATTGGGAAATACAAAAAGAATCTTTTAAATTTCATACGTTTATTAACAAAGAGGCCCTTTCTTTCAGATCCCAGTCCATGCATGAAGATTAGAATTATTTTGCAATTATACATGCTTTTCTTTAAGTGTGAAAAATCCTAAAAATATGGAAAGTGAAATGTGCCATGATAAACACTTTAGGACTTAAAAATAGAAAATTCAAATAAGTTTGTCTTCATAGACTTTTCAATAAACTTTCCAATAAGGAAGAAAAATTTCATTACAATCTTCCTGTGAAGCATGTTTACTATATGCTAATAAACACACTGATCATCCTGTGACAGGCTTTTCTGTGTTTCTAACCCTTTCTTATTCATCTATAATTCTTGCTAGAATTTTCTTTAGTGAAAAGCTTACAGTCCAAGAAAAAAATTACCTAGAGCCAACCACTACCAATCCCCCCATATTAACTGATCATTTCTTCTTCAAAGGAATGCTATAATGCCTTAGACAACTCCAGTTTTCCTAGTGGCCCTGTAACAATGGACAGTTTAATACTTCATGAATGTATATGGCTCTCCGATTGTCTAACACCTAACAAAAATTATCCTTGAATTTGTAAGTGTCCTGTTTATGTCTTTTGCCCACACTCTTGAAGAATTTCTGAATTCACTCATGACAGTGGGTCAACTTTATGAAGTTTACAATTCATCCTCCCAGAAAGTAGCGTTTCATCCACAGCAGTTTAAAGCATGGCCATAAATCTAACGTCAAAGTACAAAAAAGGTTAGCTCCATGCAGACAGACAAAATTCTTGATGATAATACCTCTTTTGAGAGATTGGGTACACAAACAATTAGGCAGCCCAAAACTTTTGTTCCTGGATAGCTGATAACTTGTCGTTAACAAAACCTATCTGAGTTTACTTCATTTTGAGCAGTGCAGTTCAATACTCATCCAAAATATCAATTCACACTCAGAACTTCATAAAAGAGATACAGAAGCGTCAGGTGAGTAAAATTAACTCCTTGACAGTAGAGTATATACTTCAAGAAAATAGTGAAAAATGGAGATTCCCCCCCTCTTTTACTCCTGATAAGCTCCTTTACACCTAAGCCTTTCCAACAAATAAATCTGCAACAAGAATCACCATTTATTGATAAAGCAGTAAATTATACTGCATTAAGCATTTGATAAATGAAAACGAACTAATGTTGGGTTTAATGGAACAGAAACATTGATTTTCCTCCTGTCTGAGGTATATTTGTTCATTTCCAGTTTGTCACAATTGGGTTGCCCAAACTAGATTCAGGTGACACTGGTAAGGGGTTAAGGACAGTTGGCAAATTTTGGCCAAAATTACATTTTTAACTAACAAAATGTTTTTTAAAAAACCTGAAGGACTTTTTAGGATTGTATGAATCACTATAACAGTAGCTAAACATTCTGATTAAAGAGAAATGCTTGAAATACATTAAAAATGAAATCCTAATTTTAATTTATATTTCTGTTGTTCTTTCACTTCCTTTTATAAAATTATGTTCCTATATTATACAATACAAATTCTACTTTGTTTGATCTACTGAGAAACCCCCTCAGGATAGAAAATCCAAACATTTTCTTGTTTCTGAATATTTTTCCGATTATAATAGCCATTCAATCTTAACAGTAGTAAACTGAAATTGGGGGGGGGGGCTTTCCTTACAGCAATTTAGAAAAGCTTTTTATCTGAGTGAAGAATGATACAGTAACTAGGAATAATTTTGAAATGCTGATTTTTCTTTACTCTTAACCTATACACATCCGTTTGAAAAAATGAAATGGGAAAGCATAAGTTGTGGAGAAATTGTGATTTGAGATGCAAAGCTTATTTAAAAATAAGCAGCTAACTTAAAAGATTGCTTTGCACAGCATAATTAGTAATATCTTCACAACTAAATATCAGGACCAACCCATGGAAATCAAACTTTGCAAGTTCAAATTACTTAATTTATAAAATATATATTTTTTTCATTGCAAGTTACATCAATCCATATTTGTAATGCCGTTCAGTAATATTTCATTCACATCATTAATCTAGCATGTTCATATATTTCATAATATCTTTTCTGCAGTCCCAAGAACCAATATATGCTCTTTAAAGGAACATCACCATTGTAATAAGAAGTAAGTTGCTGTAAGGGAATTATTTGAATTTTGTAAATTACTTTTACACTCTTTTTAAATCATTTTGCATGACTATTACATCATTTCATTCAATTGATTGTACTATAAAGGATACTTTTAAGATTAACTCAATTCAGCTCATTAACTGACTCTTCATTAAGCATGACTAACATTTTATGTAGATTAGAGTTGAAGTAATATAAAACTCAAGCAATAGCTGAAGTTTATTTAAATGCATTTAATTAGTATTTAAGCATATTCATTACTGTTTGTAGGACAACAAAAAACTTTTACAATCTACAATTATGTATAGTACAGAGTTGACTTAAATGAATAGAGATGTCTTGCAATTACAGGGACTTTAGGATGAAGAAAATCTGGCATCTAACTTAGAACTTGAAACTCTGATTACAAATTAATTCACAAATTATGAGTGAAAACCAATAGCCTCTATTGAAATCCTTAAACTCAGCAATGCACGTTGTGCAAGTTAAACTACCTCTACAAAATATGAGTCTACATATTCATTGGATAGCAAGTTATGCTGAACAGCTGACGATAAGAAGGAATCAATCAATCTTCCTTAGGTGAAGCTTCCTGAGTTATATTTAACAGATTATTTACTAGAACACTTAAATTTTTAGGCAGACCAACCTGTGGGGAATTACAGCACAAAAGAGAAACCAGAACTTAAAACTAAATAACCATGCAGAAACTGATTTGCAAAAGCAAATAACTTCACACTATCCAATGGCAAACATATTTTTAAAACAACACAAACTTTCTGTTTCCACAAATGTAATCACGTAGAATTAAAAGACATGGACTTTCTAACTTTAAGAAAGTAACCATTTGCAAACTAGCAATAAAATTTACAGAAACTAAAATTATAATGTCCAGAATAGGAAAATTTATTAATACTAAGAGTTTTTCCAACAAGCAGCTGAAGATTCATGAAATCATGCCCATGTTACAATGACATTGTAGTTACTTAAGAAATAGCCCAATATAAACTGACATAATTTTATGACTTATGGCATTAAATATTTCTATATATAAATATGCAGCAGAAAGTCCAAGATTCAGATTCTTCGAGGCTTCTCCGCATTTCGGAATTTTACATAATGAATTAAAATCTAGTAAAATATGCATAAATTATGAAACTGAAAAATCTGAAATATTTGTTTATGAAATAGTTAAGCATTTATGACCTTAAGGGAATCAAAATTTACAGAAAAAATTCCAATATTTATTTGTTTGCTTTATTCAACATTTCGATCAATGCAAGCTGTTTAAGCTGCTTATTTTTGTACTTTCATTTGCTCAGTTAAAAAGCCCAAGTCCTGTCATTACCGTGGCAAGAATTCCAACTAAATTGTGAATCGAATTTTTTTCCCTTCTTAGTAATGTCTCTGTAAATCCCTTCACTATCGACAGCGATATTTTCTAGATTTGGAACTATAAGACTGATTTCCCTATCCATTAATTGATTGACTATTGGGGCATAGTTATCGCATTGGCGCATTTCTATTACATCACCTTCATTTATTACAATTTCTCTCCCAATTCCATTAAATGGAAAATTTCGCTTTTTGTTTGCAATATCTGAAAAACTTAAAATTCACAACTATCATTATAAAGCTTAGTGAGCATCCACTATACACAATTGGCAATTTAAGACTGGTGACTACAAACTGCTAAAATTTGTCTTGCTCCGATTGCAAGCTGAGCAAGTTAAGCCTGAATTATATTAATTTCGTTATTTATCATACTACTACTTTCTGCCTACGTTTAAGGTTTATTTGAGTTCTGATGAAAAAAAAATTGAAACCTAAGGCAGTACTTTTCTATTTATGCACCTGATACACCTTTTGGTGTCTTTCTTAATAATAAGCAATGTCTTGTTATAACAATAGTTTATAAATGGCAAATACACACATACAAAAATAGCTTGGCAGATGCATAATGGAAAAGTACCCTTAAAGGCTAATCAAAAGAAAAGTCAGGTATGAATTTAAATAGAACTAAACACCTATGAATATCATTTACAAAATTCATTTTTAGAAACTTCTGTTAAATTTCTCCTCATCAATGCATTTAAAACTCTGCAATGCAGTTGATGTCTGTAATTGCTGCTAAGAGTCATGTCAGCATAAAAGATTACCACGTTGTTTGGTATTCAATTACTAATATTTGAAACAAGAGTTGCTTTACACATTGCTGCATAAGTCATTTCTCAGGCTGCCATGAGTCAAAGTAAAAAATAATAAAAATTACTTCCCAGGTTGGTGTAAATATGATAATCAGCAGGTGTAAAATCAGCAATAAACTCTGATATAATGTTTTGGTTTTATGTATGCCAAGCATTAAGGTGGCTAGAACCACCAAATTACTGAGCATACAGATATATGCTGATAAATCATTGTGTTTCCTCAACAAGGAGATGTTTTGTGTAATGCCAAAGTGAAATTAAAATTCAGGACCCTCTACATGCTTTATTATGAAAAAAAAATGTCTTTTGCACATAGGTGGAGCATTAAGCAAAAGACACTCCAAGAACTTAGTTCTTTCTCCCTTCTCACCAAAAAAAAATTCTGTTGGTTAGAAGGTCCAGGTGTTTAGATCATTCCAAAAATTAAATGTGCAGATTTTGGACCTGGTAACGCGTGTGTATTTGGAGGATTTCAGTACTTAATATGCAACAACACAAATATATATATATATATTATATATAAACATATAAACATTAACATATTAATATATATACACATATAAATACAAAAAATTCTCACCCATATAGCCAACAGTTCCAACTCGTCCTCTCACCATTTCACCTTCTAAAATTTCTGTTGCTAAGCCCAAATCAGATATCCTAACATGTCCTTACATACAAGAATAAAAATAAATGTCACAATTAAATTATAAATTAAAAGCAACTACGAAAAATAGAATTAAGAAATGTAAAACTATATCATTTAAATATGACACAGCAAAATTATAATGCATTAAAGAATACAAATTTCTGTTCACTTTCAGTTAATTTTGTAATAACATATTTACAGATGCAATATAATTCAATTAAGAACGACTTTCTTTAAAAAATGGAACATACCATGATCATCCAGTAAAATATTCTCTGGCTTTAAGTCCCTAAAAGTATAATGAACAATTCATTAAGAGATATTAACAACAGTTACATTCACTTTTAGCACAACATTTTTATACAACATTTTAGTTACAAAAAGGTAACCAACGAATGCATACTATTGAACAGAATAAAACTGGGAGAGAACAGAAATAATAACATTGAATATAAATGAGATTTAAGAAAATAAGGGAAGGCAAACAGCTGCTTGAACATCTTTTAACTACACTATATTTTTAACAAATGCTACAACCTAAAAAAAGAAATTTATTTCTAGCATGCGTTTACATATTCGTTCACATTGCTTGACTTTCCTAGCAGAAAATTCAAATGAAATGATTTATGTAAATACAGCATTAAGCAATTACAATATTAAGTAACGAAATATGATACACAAGAAATTAAATTACAAGACCTGTATACTATTCCTTGAGCATGTAAATGTTCTAAGCCTTGAGTAACTTCAGCTGCATAAAACCTTGCACGTTCCAAATCAAATCCAGGTTCTCCCCCCATGTTATAAATATGAAACTTCAGGTCACCACCATTCATTATTGTGAGCACAAGGCAAAGAGCATCTTTTGTTTCATATGCATAGGCAAGACTGACCTGTTTAAAATAGTTTAAAATTTAATTAAATCTTAACACTAAACAGAAATCTATAAAAAACAATTATTTATAAAATACAAAATGAATTTTATAAAAAAAATGAGAACAGTAGAAAGTAGCTAAAAAAGAGCAGTCGATATCATAAATATGCATAATAAAATGTCCCAATTCCCAAAAAACGTGTTAAAAATTTTTGGTATATAAAAAATTTTAATACACTACGAAGTCCAAGATCTAGAGTTTGGGGTTCACAAGATACCGGATTTGGGATTTTTCTGGATATTAGATCTTCAGTTTAAATCTAGTAAGATGGCATGTAGAAATTATAAAATTAAAAATATGAAATCGTTATTTATGAAATAATGAAGAATTTATGATCTAAAGTGTATCAAAATTTACAAAAAAAAGGTATTTATTTATTGACTTTATTAAACATTTCTTTCAAAGTTAGCCCCTTCACAACGGGTAGCACAAACGCGCGCTTATCACGGAGGGCGGCAGTGTCTTACGCGAGCATCCGTCCAGGGCCGGGGGCTTTTTTGCTATTAAGCCTAAATCCATGAAATTTCCGAAGTATCAACATATTGTTTAATAATGCTCTATAGAGTATTTAAACGGCTTCTGCTTTATAGATATTTTTATATATACTTTAATTACCTTATTTCTTGTTTAAGTGCATATTTTACACATTTTATTTTCATTACACACCATTTTATGACTTTTAACATTATACATCTGAAAACTAAATATATTACTTAAAATTCTCTTTTCGTATGAAAAATTTGAAAACAGGGATCTACACACAGTCCTACGTCACATTCCTTGCACTCGTAATAACTCATTTGCCGTTTTGGAGGATTTTTTCGGGAATGTGAACAAACGAAGCATCGTCGTCTCATTTTCTTATCAGTCTCTTCTGAACAAAGTTTTGGAAAATGTCTTTCAGTTAGTCTGAGCGGATTTAATGATTCTGCTGATCTTGGTGTGATATTAACATGGGTGCTTTTAGAGGAATACAGATAAATAATTTGATTAACTAAATTAAGCCGATAATTCAGGAGAGGAAGATTTTTTTTACTTTTTTTGTTGAAAAGAATATTGGTGTTAAATACAGCCATATCCATGATATTGAAGAAAAGCTTCTTATACCATTTAACAGTTTTTCTGAAAGATGGGTACTGAATAATGACGGAATCGCTTAAATCTACTCCTCCCATATTTTTGTTGTATTCTACGATACACTCTGGCTTCATTATAGGATTAGATGTTGCTCGATCTTTTTTACCAGTATCACGCATTTTTGCATCATGCATAGTTGATATCATTAGCACTTCTCGTCTATCTTTGAAAGCAGTTAAGGTTAAGTTCTTTTTCTGCAAAACCAACATCTCACCGATTTTCATTTTGGGCGGCGGAAAATTTTCAGGCATTCCTTTCCTTCTCTTCATTACAGTCCCACATGTATTTGTTTGTAGTCCGAAGAGTTCGTCCGCTAATGATGGAGACATAAAAAAACGATCAATATATAAATGGTACCCTTGACCAGAAAGTTCTTCAAGTAGAGATTTGACATCTCTTTCCCCATATAATCCTGAAGTTTCCTTTAACGCCGTATCTTTTCCCGTATAAATGATAAAATTGTATATGTATCCTGATTTAGATTCACTTAATTTATAAAGTTTAATTCCATATCGCGACCGTTTAGAAGGGATGTATTGGCGAAATCCAAGTCTTCCTTTCCACAATAATAAACTTTCATCTATACATATATTCCTCTCAGGGGTGTAAGCGGACTTGAAATTTTCAATTATTTTATTTAAAACTGGTTGAAGCTTTCCGATTTTTTTGGCATCGCTGCTAGTAAAATGTAAACATCTAAGAATTGCAACGTATCGATCACGACTCATTACGCTATTAAAAAATGGCGTTGCAAGCATGGGATTCATTGAAAAGTACATTTTGATTGTGGGTTTCTTTATAATACTCATCAAAATTGTTAGAGCAAAGAAAACAAACATTTCTTCCTCTGTAACAGGTAAATACTTCGAAGAAGTTGCTCCAGATTCATCCTCAGGATATTTACTCCTCTGATACAGATTAGTCTCTTCAGTAATTAATTTCATTATTGTATCATCAAAATATAACCTAAAGAAATCAATTTCTTCTTCAACTGAATTATCCACTTTAATTCCAGGAACAGCTTTAAATGGTAATTCCGATAAATTTTCTATTGTGGATGACCATGGAGAAGTACTTGCTTTCGACGTACTCGGCATACAGATGTCCGAAATGTCCTCGTCATCATTAGATTCTCCAGATTCTTTATGATCAGAATATATCATTGTATCACTATCACTACTATCAGAATCTGTTTCAGAATCAATATCTGAAATATTTTGCATCATTTCTGCTATTTCATGCTCTGTTAAACATTTTCGACGCTTCGACATTGCAACAGTAAAAACAGAAAGAATTCACGTCTAACAAGATCTAATTATTTTCTAAAAACTAAACTGCAAACCGGAATACCCAACGCTTTAGCGAAAATAAAACTTCTCTACTTACAATAAACAACTACCACGTGCGAATTTAAAGAGACGTCATACAGCACGCCATTCGGAAACATTTATTTCCCCTTTTGTTTATATAATCAAAAACACGTGTATGTGAGTCATGCTTCTCTCATTTCAAGTAGAAGGTCTAATGTACATGTATCTGAAACCATATGGACATACAGTGCTATCTTGTGGCAGAAATTATAGTTTTTAAAACGTTCCAGGACACTGGCACAAATACGTGACAGTCGGGGCTAAACGGGAAAACACTCTGGCACGTCTGCATGTCGGCTGGGAAGTGAGTGTGTTCGTTGCTAGCACGTAGACGTGACAGTCGGCGCGAAGGGGTTAGTGGTTTAAGTTGCTTCCTTTTTTTTGTGCTCATACTTTCTCTTCTTTTCAACCAGAAAATTATTACAGGTGATGAAATAAAACCTAAAACAGATAGCCCATTCAATGTCAAGGAAGAGGAATCAGGATGAACAAGTGTTTTGCATTTGACATTTGACCATCGGTCAGTAACAATAACTGAAGCTCATATTTAAAATTAGGGTGCATGAAAAGAAAACACACCATCTTGATGTTATTCTTAAATATGATAGTGCCTAACAAAGATACAGCCATTTATTACAATTATAATATGTATTTATTGCACAATATTCAAAAAACGAAATTCTAATAAAATGCAAAACAGTTTGAAAATCTCATATAATTAAAAGAAATTCTGATATACCTAGCACATATACAAAAGAGCAAAATAAAGTCAGTTAAATTAAAATAATACATACAACAAATCTTGAGTTTATTTTCTGGAGTATATTCTTTTCTATCAAAACCATAGATTCTCCTTTCCTTTTTTTTATTCTTTTCTTTTCCAATTTCTTGCATGCATACATCTTTCCTGTAGCTCTCACCTGACAAGCACAGACCTCACCGAAACCACCCTTTCCTAAGACACGGTACATTCGGAAGGTTTTTGCTGTAACTGGCTGGCTGCAATTAAAAATCTGCTTTAGACATTTAAATTACATGAATGAAGAATCTGCTGTAGTTAAATATTCACACTCTCATCACATCTCAAAAAATTGATATTTATATATCATATATTGATATATATATATATATATATATATGTATGTGTGTGAGTGCATAATGATTGGATGATGTAGATGACCTGTCATTTCCCAAACTGTGCACAGTGATTGTCAGAGCTGTGTAAATGGAAATAATGGACTTGCAGACAGATGTGGCTGAATTCAGCGTAATTTCATTATTTATAAAGCATTTTGGAGAAACATTACTTACTTCATATAGAATTGTGTGTGCAGTACACTCCCCACATTTTAAAAACAGCCTGTCTTCACACAAAGGACGATACAATGACCCCAGCAACATATGCAAGCTACAGCAGGAAAGAAGGGTAAAAGACAGCATAGCTGGATTGTAGCAGTACTTATAGCAAACTTTTTCGTTAATCTGATAGGCTAAGAACTACATGCAGTGCAGAAGGTTAAGATGACATAATGCATTTCAGATATGACACAGTTTTGAAAATCTTATTACTATTTTTTGAATAGATAGGGAGAAGTGCCCAAATTAAAAACAAGAATTAAGGGCCTATTACTATCATAGTTACATATATTTTATCTTACAGAAGATGTGATGATTTTATTTTGTTGTAGATAATGATATTAGATGACAGCTCAAATACCGAATGCACCAATTCACTTATTAATCGTGTCCAAGAAAACTGCTTCATAGGTGACAGGATATTGCAGTGCAGTGGATGACCACATGAAATTTTGGAAGAAGCATGACCAGCTTGGTTGTTACACATAATTTATTTCTGAATGACGAATTCCTTAACACGTTACTCTTTTAATAGGTAGATCTCTAGGAGTGTTAAATGTGCTCCACGATTTCAGATATGTAAATACATTTCAAACAGCAATGCATAGCTAACAGAGGCTAAGCGACATGTTGCTAGCAGGAAGGCAAAGTGGCAAAAGAGGATGTGTAGTCAGTTGCAGTACTGTTTAAGATTGGAAAGTCTTTGTTTTAATCATGAGCAGCTATTGGGGAAAAGTTTACAGCAATGCAGATAAACTGCAGATGTCTTGAAGGGGTTGTGCTTTAATTATAAATTAGTGATTTAAAGGTATACTGTCAGTTTGTTCCAATGAAGTTTTAATTTGCTAATAAATTTTTCTACATAGTTTTACATCTTACATATTAAAGAATAATACATATATCTTGCATATTATATTACATATCTTAAAGACAACACACTGCACTTTGATACACCCCACGAAATCCAAATATTAAAATTAGTCCACAAATTAACATATGCATTACGTCAAAACACTTTGCAACTTAATTTTAAATATACAGGTTTTTTTTGGTTGGGGGGAGTTTTCTTTCCTTAAATTTCAACCATTAAAAGAGAATTCAAGAAATGTTATTCATTTAAATAGATTTCGTCCTAAAATTAAATTACAAGTAAGGATTTAAGAATTACATACACAGGACTTTTAAGAATTACATATGCAACATTAACTGTTATGTGAATATGGTAGCTGTAGATTCAATACCAAAAGCTGTGTAAGGATTCCAAAGATATAATTTTTACCTTGACGGACAGATGAGGAGTGACTAAGAGAAATGGATGTTAATATACTGATGACGCTGATAGAGTTAAAAGCACGTATAAGTAGATTAATAGCAGACAGCCACACTATGCACAGTCAACAGCAACAGACCACATAAATAAAAAGTGTTTCACATACTTCTGTTTGTGTTTCGCACAAACTCACAACTGAAAACTTGTTAGCAGCAAGTATTGAAGTGTACTGCTGTGTTCATAAGAAATGAAATGGGGGCCTTTCTTAAGACATGCTAGAACAGGAGATGAAATATGTACTCTTTGTACCTAAGTTACTTGAAAAATACAATGGCAGAAGTCAAAAGAAGTTTCACAAAAAGCTAGAACATCAACAGAAAATATTCAGCATAAGGTGGAATGTAGAAAGAATAGCTTATTTTTAATTTTCAGAAAATGACCAAAGTAATGAGCAGATATACTACTGCCAGTTAGATAATCTGAAATATTCTTTAATCACCATAAGATTTGCATTGATGAACAGACTTGATGACATTCTTCAGCGAGATAATGGTAAATGGCATAGAGAGGGGGGGAAACCACACAGAAAGATCAATAATGTGAAATTCAATCAAAGATCAATAAGATAAGATTCAATCAAAGACATCCATGTAGTTTTGTTACATCAAATGTCCTTACCTATGGAAGTTTGCGTTGGCAGTGTAAAATAACATTACGTTACTAGAAATTCTGCAGGCACAAAAGGTTCATTCATTTTACATAGGGATTTGTTATAATGGGCTTTGAATGCATATATTAAGAAATAAATTATAACTATGAAATAATTATAACATTTAAACAGTGGAATTCAAATCATTAATTTTACCCATAATTACTAGGCAATAACCTACTGAATTAACACAGAAAACCTATTACAAAAGTTTCTTTAGCACACGCTTAAATAAAATGTTATTAGCTTTTTGAAATTTTAAACATTATGAACTATTATTCAACAACTCTTACTGATTAGTAAAGGAATCAAGTTGATACAAGGGTTACATTTAAGTTTTATTCGTACAATAGCACAAATTGCAACGACATAAAAGCTGAAATAAAAAATAGAATATTTATGTCTAACAGATGTTACTATGGCCTTAAAAAGCAACTTAAATCCAAACTGATTTATGTAAACACTAAATTAAGTTCATAAAACACTTTAATAAAGCTTGTTGCTCTTTATGGAAGTGAATGTTGGAAACTTAATAGAGCAGCGAAAGACCTGATATCAACTTTTGAAAAAGTGCTACAAAAGATCTTTAGATCTACAACAAAATGGCATGTGGAGGATTCTCCATAATCATGAACTATACGGAAAATATAGGAAATATGGTGAAATTGATATTGTAAGAATCGTAAAGGCATCTTGTATCAGATGGCTGGGCCATCTCTTTAGATATGATGATGCATTTCCAACCAAAAAGATAACTTTTTCAAGAATTGTGGGAGTAAAACGAAAAGGAAACCCACCCACTAAATGGATAGATCATGTCAAGGAAGATTTAAGGTTAATTGGAGTTAACCGATGGAGGACTATTGTGCTAAATGGGGTCAGGTGGAGGAAACTTGGAGAGACAGCCTTGGCCTGTAACAGGCTGTGGAGCTTATGAAGAAGAAGTACACAAATTACTCATATTAATTTAGAAGTGAAACGACAAAAATCATTGTTATATTTGCAAATTTTCACAGGACAGTGTCAGTCCTGTGAAAATTTGCAAATATAACGCTTATTTTTATTGCATGACTTCTAAATTAATATTTGTTCGGCGTGCTATTTTGCCTTAACGAATTTAACATGCCGAACAAATTGAGCGGCTGCTCAAAGCATTCAATGTCAAGACTGTTACTAAGCACAAATACGACAAGCATTCTTTAAATTCATTTTTGCATCTCAAAAGAATATCACTAATAACATAATTTAAAATTCAAAATAATATGGAATACAGGAAACTGTGACACATGAAAAATTCTCCAGACAGAATGCCTGAAATCATGATTTACTTTTAATACATCCTCTTTCAGAGGATTAAAAATACCAGACTTTAAAAGAATTACCTCTCTAGCCATTTCCACTGCAAGTATCTATGAAAGTACATGCTGTTTTCAAACTCTTTAAATGGCTCCCGAGACAAGAACTCTTTGACAGCCCTAAATGCAATTAAAGCGATTATTAACAAAAGAAATGTGAAAAGTTTTCAAATGTATGATATATTATTCATTTTAAAAATTACTTTATGTTTACTTTACAATTACCTTGCACATTCAGTAAACAAATCTCTGCTGGCCGTTTGCAGGTTTGCATGACATCGTTCTATCAGATCTTCATTAACAACATCTACAAATTCACTGGACTAAAGAGAAGTTAAAGTATGTTTAAAGGAAAACTTTAAAATTAAACAAATTTATATATTCAAATACAGAAAACTTACATCTTTGCTTAAATATTTACTGAAGACCTCCTGAGCAACATCTGCTCTATCCTCATCTAACTGTACTTCATATATATCCTACATATGAAAAAGAAATACAGGTTAAAAAGTGTTAATGCATTTCATACAAGTATTTATTATCATCTTCTCAATTACACTACATATTTTAAATACAGGGATTCTCAATCTAGGGGAATTTCATTAGTTTTGGGTAAAATGCGGTCAGACGTTCATTTAGTTGTTAAGAATTTAGTTTCATGAACATAATAATCAACTTTTATTCAAGTTTTGGTATTTATCAACATTTCTTAAAGACTTTTTATAGCTTAATTTATAAAAGCACATAAAAATTAATCTAAATCTAAATAAATATATATGTGTACTTTTAGTTCTGGAAAGGAGGGAAGAAATGCTCTAGCAATTACGAAAGGGGTGTATGGGGCAAAACAGGTTGAGAACCACTGTTCTAATACTATTGTACAAAAAGAATTCTTATCTGTGTACTCACACACTACTAACATTTTTCCATGATTGGAATGTAAATTATACACATATATTTCATTCCTAGTAGATAAAACTATAGAAAGACTGAGAATGAAATATTTTTTTAAAATTATATATCATTAAAGAAAAATTTAATTTTCTAGCATTGGTTTTATTTACTTCTTTTCAAAATTAATCACGTTTCACTTTCTAGCTTACATTTCCTGATAGTACCATTTTTATGTTGCATACATCAGATGCATGTACCCATTTTCTGAAACTATATACCGTAATTTCAGGTCGATAAGCCGCACCTTATACGTGCTTAAAAGTTGAAAATTTAGGTCTGTGGCATACCTGAGGAAATTTTCAGTCCTTAAAAGTTCGTTAGTTCAGATAATAAGTTATGCACAAGCGAAATGGTTAAGCTAGAATTCGCTGAAATATTTTAACCTGATAAGAGCGCTCAGATTGCACTAAGGGAGTGCAATAAGTTCCTATTTGCCTAAACATGGAAGGTGGCGCTATTTTTAAAGACACTGTAATGCGTGTACTTTAGGATAAACTGCATGGTTTTGTCCCCGTTTTCCAATGACTTCTATTTTTAATGGCAACAGCTACGTTTACTTGCCAAGTGTTGTGTCCATTCTTACAAGTTTTTACTGCTTTGTAGCTTGCTTATTGTTTACCTTACCATTTGCACTCTAAAAATATTATTATGGCTCCTACTCGAAGAAAAAGTTATACAGCTGCTTTTAAGCTTTCAACAGTTAAGAAAGCGATAGAAATTGGAAATCGCGATGCAGCTAAAGAATTCCAAGTCAACATGCAAGAAGAGTCAAGCATGCAGTGGTGGAAGTCCGAACAAGAAGAATTAAAGAAAATGGCTAATAAAAGATCTAATAGGTGTTACAGCCTGGCAGACTGTTTTGGAACACAATTTAGAGAAATGGACAACAAAGCAGAGAGAAAGTGGCTTATTAGTATCAACAGTTAGAATTAAGCAGAATCCGCCTTCAAGCGAAAGGGCATTACAGTTAGTTTTGTTGGAGAACCTAATTGGTGTTTCAGGCTCATAAAGTGAAAGAAATTATCAGTCAGGACCAAAACAACAGATGGACAAAAGCTTCCCGTGGACTGGCTTGAAAAAAAGATACCTTTCTTGAAGAACACATCTTAGAAAATTAAAGAAAAAATTTTGAAAAGAGGGCAAATAATTGATATGGATAAGGTGCCTGTTACTTTTCACTGTCCTCCAAGCAGAACTGTTCATTCAATAGGCGAAAAAATCTATTTCAGTGTTAACAACTGGGAATGAAAAAACTCTTTACTTGTGTTTTGGGCTGTGCCTCCAATGGTCAGAGGTTAACTCCTTCAATAATTTTCAAAAGAAAAACAATTCTAAAAGGGAACTTCCCTAAAGGAGTTATTATTTCTGCCAACCAAAAAGGATGGATGTGCGAAGCAGTGACGTGGTTTTGACTCAGAAAAATTTATCAAAAAAGGAAAGGTGCTTTTTTCCAAACCCAAGGATTCATCATTCTGGATTCAATGCGATCTCATTTAACAGATATAGTAAAATTCGAAGCAAAAAAACTTAGCACCAATGTCTCAGTGATACCAGGTAGGCTTACAAAAATTTTACAGCCACTGGAATTCACTATCACTAATTTTCACTAATTTTTAAGCATGAACTATGAAAGCAGTGGGAGGAATGGATGCAAAGTGGACTCCATTCCTTCACAAATTCTAGACAAATGAGAAAAGCTTTGTATGAGGAGGCTGCCTTATGGGTCGATAAAGCATGGCAATCAGTCCAAGCTGATACGATCATATCAGCTTTCATTAAATTGGAAATCATCGAAAAAGAAAATGAAGATAGCGACATCAAAGAAATGATTTTGAGCAGAATGATGAAATTGACCTTGATGGTCAATTGTGAAACTTATTTAATTCTGACACTGATTAGTCGGATTTTGAAGGTTTTGTATAAATAAATGTAGTTTAATCAAAAAACTATGTTTGTTTATCTAATTTACATATTGTTGTTCATAATGTGGTAATTTATGGTGATAAATGAAGTTTATTAGATCTGTAAAAATAATATATATTAGTTCTTTTTCGCCAAGTTCAAGGTAAGATGTTTCTTCCTTATTTATTTATAGATTACTGATTATATTTATGTTGTAAATGTTATAAAATGTTATCAATGATGATTACATCAATATGGCAGGGAATTACCGAAAAAATTAATATTGCGTGCCATTTTTTGAAATGCTTTGCTGCTGCATATATGACGGTATGGCTCATCCAATGAACTTTAATTTTTTTTTAGTCAATTATCATGTGTGTGGCATATAGGCCAGGGTGACTTATCTACCAAAAATTATGGTACTTGGAAAAAATTAAAATCTTGGACTTCTGCTAAAGAACAAGAACAGAAACACAGGCATACAGAAATATGGCAACATCAGAAATTCTAAATATAACAATGAAGTGATGATTAGTGTATATTCTTGAATGCCAGCTCAGTATATGCTAAACATGGGTTAAGTGAGACTGATATTATGCACAAGAAAATGAAAATTAAAGAGTGAGAAGAAAATTTTGATGTAAAAGAAAAACATGGACTAATGGATTCAGATGTATGATACACAGACATCCTAACTCAGATATATGAACAAATCAGCAGGGGCTCTGCAGCAAAATGATCGAGCTTGGAATATCCATGAAGCAAATCTGTTGAGATATACCCCATGAAATTCTGGCAAATGAATTTTCTATGCTATTGAAATAATTTTGTTTGAAAATTGCTTAAAATATAAAAATTTCAGAAAATGAACACATCATGAATGGGTAAGCTAATGCACTGCATAAACCCATGATTCAATGCTGAACTTCAATAGTACATTAATTCGCTGACACATACTGCCAGAAATTGCTCAATTTAAGTAACATATACTCAGCTTAAAAGAAACACATGGCTGCAACTTGAAAGCAACAGTAATGTGATGCTCTTACCTTCTTGATATTTGATACTCAAATAACACTTTAAACAGACAGGCGAGGGGAAAAAAACAGTTCTGGTGTATGCAACAGCTCAAGCAGCACTGCATCATAATGTTGTGCATTAACAATGAGAAGTATGCTGCTGGATTATCTAATTTCAGAACATAACTTCCTCCTAAGAGAAAACTGCTGCCTTGAATACTGGCATATGAGTTCAAGATCGAAGCGGGATGATGGAAGATTCCTGCATGGACTGGCTGAAGTCAGTGCAGTTCCGGCATTCAGGTTCACTGTTAACACCAGCAGTCTATACTGGCTACTGATAGCTTTCACCTGAACAGAAGCACAGTAAAGAACATGAAGCAGGAGATAAATAACATAGGTGGGATACAAGAAAGAATAACTGGAATGATGAAATCCCATCAAATATCCTTTTTAAGCTCATCAGTAATGTTGGAGGGTATAGTGCTGCAGAGGTAATGCTGAGTGGTAAATCAAGCAAACCAACTCTCATCTCAGATATGCAAAGGGATTGTGATTTGCGGAAACTAATACCAGAAGAAACAAGAATCCAAAAGGTAGTCATGTCCTCTCCCATGTGATAAGACTGGTCAGAAGATAATGCAGCATACTTCACATCGTCTAAGAGTAAAAATACAAGTGATACTGGTAGTGACAGTCAAGTTTTAAGTGAAGAATACAATAGCTGTCAGTTCTAAATGAAGACAAAAATTTCAGTTTTAAAAGTCCTCATGTAAATACAGTTAATTAATCATACTAAATTGTTTTAAAGTTTATTAATTTTCACAAGCATAGATACTGGTGAACATTTTAAAGAAAGTATGGCCTATGTGCATCAAAATACCAAAATGAAAACCCTTTACCCCCCCCCC
>KK119893.1:220264-237473 GCA_000611955.2 Stegodyphus mimosarum | reverse complement strand
CCAAAATTAATTTTTTTAATTTGAAATTTTTTAAACATTCTGTATTTAATTGTTTCAAATTTTTCTATGGCAATTTGTTTATTAAAGACAAAAATATTTAATAATGACTCATTAACAGGAATTTATGAGTCTGTTTTTCAGCAATAAAATAATTTTAAAAAAGTTCAATATAACAACTGTTGTAATATACAATACCTCATAAAAGCAACCTTACCACTATATCTAGAAAGTCATTACATTTACTATAATGAGGCTTTGTTTCGCAGAATTGCCTGAACAACTGATGCCCAATAGGTTGCTGTTCTACAACGTAAGAATACCTGCAATCTGCAGAAATGAAGTTATATTACTTATCACATTAAAAAATAATAAATAAATAAATATTTAAAAAAAAAGACAGTGACAGTTTACAAATTACTAGGTTACATAGAGTACAAAGTCTGAGATCCAAAATTGTCAGGGCTTTGGGGATTCCGGATTTCAGAAATTTCCGGACAGATCAGCAGTTTAATTCTAGTCAGATAACATGTAGACAAGGCAACATTGACATTTTACTTATTATTTAGGTCAATCAGTAAAATGCTAATCCCTAACATGGCAATGCTAAAGCAGGTGCAACCAATGCAACTGCACCAGATGTCAGAATTTAGGGACAATAAAAATTTTAGAATTTAAGGGAGGTACCAGGTAGCAGAATTTAGGACCCACAGAGACTGCAAAATGTTTAGTGCTGGCCGTCAACAACCCCTCAAGGGCCTAAAAGTATGATCCAAGCCAACATCAATCAATGCATTTTTATTGGTCACAGTACGACTGCATAGCCAGTTTGAATATGACATGCAGGAATCTCAATTAGTCCACAGAAAAATCCTATTTATAGCAACTTCGCTGTACATAGGATTCTTCCTGCTTACTGTACCAGCTTCTTTTTGCTATTAATGTGTTCTCCATTCCCAGACTTTACATTTTTTTTTTTTTTTTTTTTTTTTTTTTTTTTTTGGATTGGTGGTCTGGAAGTTTGAAATTTGGATTACTCCAGATATTTTTATTAATCAATTAATTGATATTATATTTTTGAGACTGGTGGTCCAAAATTTAGATTATTCCAGATATTGGATGTCCAGATTTCGGACTCTGCATTGTATATATGAATGCCAGCTACAACATGGTAAAAAATATACTTTCATGAAGCAGAAAGGTTAATTCATGAAGCAGAAAGGTTAATTAAAACGTATATAATTCATTATAAATAAAACTTTCTAGGAAAGATTATTTCAAAAATTAACTGCAATATAATAGTTGGAAACTATATGGGCATCTAAATAGAATTGGGAACTAGAAATATTAATTCTTCCTTCTCTAGGGATCAAACCACATATTCAGTAATTACTAGCTAGATATGTGAACATCATAAAGGCATTACAATAATTTAAGAATTTAATGCTTGAATATAATGGATATTGCTAGAAGGGTTAGTCTCACTCCTAAAATAATTTTGAATAATAAAAAACATACATAAATCATCATTTAAATAAGATAATTCAGCCTCTATACATAAAAGATGTTCATGCTCCAAAACACTTTTTATTGACACATAAGTTAATGAATTCATACTCAGAAAGGCACTTTAGAGCAGAATTTTTAAATGCCCTGGGAGAAATCAATTTCATTTTCAATTTATGGTTTTATACCCTCTTACCTTATAAGAAAGTATTTCCAGAGGCTAACTGTTATGATATCAGTTGCTAGTTATTGCTTTATCTTTTCTTTCCATTAACATGGATTTTTGTACCCAGGTATAAATTCAGTTATTATCCACATATGCTTACATTTTAATATGCTTTCTCCACTCATCTTTAACCCGTTCCATTTAATTTACTACATTACCACTTTATCAAAAGTATTTAATTAATACATAATTAGCATTTGCGAACATTTAAAACAATGATAGCTGGAATATCTATTATTTCCTCATAATACAGAACTGTTCACTTAACTGATTTACTGTTAATAGTATGAAACTATCATTCTGCAATTCTTTACGTGTTTCATATATCAATACATACAGAGCAGAATTATGCACTTTTTAAGTACTCCCATTTTAGGACTGAAAAAATTAACAAGGTCGCTAGAATCTCGGTATGCTTGCTAACTTCATCAAATCCTCTGAGAGACATATTCCTCACACTACAGAAAGCTGTACATTTGAACTTTTTATATAGATGCACAAATGTTCCTATAATCTTATGCTAAATATGCATAGTAAAAAATCCTCATTTATGAAAATTCCAGTTACATTATAGAGTCTATGGGTTTTCTTAGATACCATACAACTTTAACGTTACGTCGAGGACAAAGTAGCAAATTCTCACTATGTCTTTAAGAATAAATACTGCAGAATAAAGGTTTTAAATAACCTTTTTATTTAAACTAAATTAAAAGAAATGCATGCACTTCGTGCTCACAAATCACCACCACTTGAGGTTAACATAAACAGAAAATAAGAATGTAACAAATCACTAAGTTATCTAACGACTGGCTCCTTACGCTTAACTAACACTAAATCGGCAGCAACAGCAAATCCAAGCCTAAAATATCAGTATTTAAATCTGAAAGGTGTCTAACACCAACTAGAGAGCTTAGATTCAAACAGGCAGCATAAACTCAGAACTAAGTCCGCTACTACTCTTTTCAAACTCATGAAATGGAGCTTAAATACTGCTTCTGAAACATGGTTAGATTTGCATTTATGTCATAACAAATTTACATTCCAGCAGGAAACTGAGATCACGAGGGAAAGGAAAGGAAAATTAAAAATACTTGGTTAGAATAAAATAAATCCTTACAACATATCTCAATTTAGCAAAAGAAATTCTCAAATTAAATACTTTGATCCATGTGATAGTTTTGTAAGACTATATGACCACTGAGTTTTCAATATATCTTACAACGAAAAAGAGTCTTTATTCACTTTGAAGATATCCTAAAGTGAAAATGCTTGCAGCTTACATAGTTATGACAACATGGAAAGTAAGTGGTAGCTGCAAAAATTTATTAGCCAATAAACTCAATCAGTACTAATATAGTGACTCCTTTTAATCAGACAACTCTATAAAAATTGAAAATACAAAGTTACTTAAAAAATTTGTAACAGTGGATTAAAAAAAAATTATAAGCTGCTTCTTTTGATGGTCATCGTTTCTAAATTCTTCATTACTTATTCTGCTTCTTTTAGTAAGTTTTCGCTCATGTAGTTCATTACCTTCTGGTTAGGAATTTCACTTAAGGAAATCTCATAAGCATTCCTATCCTTCTTGTTCTTAAGGGAACCTGAACTTCGTTTTTTAAAGGCTGAGGAATGAACTCCAAAGTACTGCCACTGATACAAAAATTTATGCATTAAAACAATTAACCTTTACAAAATGCATGCATTCAGTATCAGAATGGTGTAAGCCTCATTACAAAGTTTCATTAGTAGTATAACTACCTCCTTCAGCAGCCCCTGCCTACATGTTGTCTTTGTGTGTGGGGGGGTGTTCAATTGTAATTGCATTTATATACACTCTGCATCTATGCATAACTTACTCTAAATTTCACTAAACTTACCTATAACACTAAAAATTTCTAATTTATATACTTATAACACTCTGCATCTGCATATTCTATCATCATAATTGCTTCATTCGATAGAGTAAGTGATATTAATAGCACCTTCAATGCATTGTTTAATAGTGCTTTGTGAAGTTAGCCTGAAAGTGGTATAATATATGATAAGTATTCTAAATGCTAAGTCATATATCTGTAATGCAGTCTTACATATCTTAGACTGTAATACTGTAACTGTGCTTGTTAAGTCCTAAACTTACAACCAGTAATCTCTACCTGAACACAGGACCATCAGTGATTAGCACAAGACTGTGTAGCCTGTGAGGACTTATGCATCACTGTAAATAGCCTTGTGAATTTCTTTTTCATCGTGTGTTTGTAGCAGCTTGCTCTGCCCTTCTGCGAAGGGGGCGCAGCAGTATTAGATTGCTTCTGCAAGGAGGTCAATAATGCTGTGAGGCAAATTTTACAGCCGTAGGATCAGCAGTCCTCTTCTGCAGCGTAAAATTAAAAATATCAGAATGGCTATAACATTGAATGACAACAGTAACAATAACCTGAAGCTACAGGTGTATTAATCCATTTTCTGCCATAAGGAAAATAATTGAAAAATCAACATGAAACTTTTCTTGTATTTCATTCTTCATCCAAACAACTTATATGACACTGTTACATAACAATGGAATTTTTGAAATGTTGGAAAATGCAATATTAGCACAGAGTTATCTTTAATTGTAAAAGGTCTGTGACACACTTTGCATGTAACAAGATTTTGTATTTTCGGTATATGAATATTATCTGATTATTTCCAATGTATTCATTGCCAGGACATGTTTTAAGTATAGGGCTTAATTTCGTAAGTTTTAGTAGCATAGAGTTTGTATGATAGGAATTCAGCAATTTAAATATTTTTTGATTGGAGTTGCTCTAAATGAACATATTATTTCAAAAGAAACTTTCTTTTATATTCGATTATGACAAAAGACAAAAGGCCTATCCAGAGTAATAACAAAGGTCTATCCTTTGATGGGCCTTTTTAAGGAAAATTGGCTCATATTCATGTAACACATAAGGAAATGCACAATGCTTAAATACAGCCAATCCATTTGCTGGTATCTGAACCTATGTTGAAAAACCAGTTTTGAAGTTCTTATTCTCTCAGGCATAGATAGTCATTCAATGACAATGATGGCACTGTTTTCCCCAATATTTGGAAGTTCTTTGCAAATTTTGCTCTTTTAACTTAACTTGTCTCTCCCTGTCTTTCTTTGGACTACACTTTTAAAGACTTAGCAACATCTATAAGTGAAGATAGTGGACTGTATAGTGGATACATATCAACACAGATACATGCAACACTACATGGTGGATACAAAGCCATCCATGGTATTTCTTCATTGGTAATAACACCTACTTTTTGACGAAAAATAACTATATGAATGACTTTACAATCACTGACCTCCACAAGAGACTGAATGTCATTCAGTTTATTAAATTACACAAGTTCTTATTCAATGGTCTATGTATGTTACATTAGTAAAGCAATTAATATATTCTTTTACTATGGTTTATTTTGCAACATTTAAAAAAATTAATTAAAAAAATTAACAAAATTTTTTTTTCAAAATGCCATCTCGGACTATACAACTGAAACATTCTAAGCTCCAGATATTTTTTATGGTTAAGCATGTGGATACCATGCAGAAAAAATATTTTAAAGTTTTCAAAAACTCAAATAAAAAATTTTAAGAAAAAAATACCTTTTATTCAACACAACAGAATTCTTTAGCAATATATACTGAATAGTAGTTTATTAGTTAATTTAACATTCTAATCAAATATAGCTGTGGAAATTATGCAATTTGTTTTTATTAAATGTTATGTATGAAATGGCAACATCAGCACGGAACGGGATACAATTAAAATAACACTGTAGCATTCAGCAACTGTTACAATCACATAAGTTCAGTCTCAGTTCAAAGAATGGAAATGGGTATATAATAAACAAACTGTTCAATTTCATACCTGATTCTTTAAACTGAGATTAGATAACCATTCTAATAGCAGTAAAAATGAGTTTTATAAAAATAACTTATTTAACTATAACCTGCAATTTTTCACGTAAAATGTAAATGTAAACATGTCCATACAATAGCTTGATCTTTTTAAGAAATGCAGATTATAAATGAACTTAAATTTCTATTTGAACAATAAAATTTAATGCAATATTTATATTTGTTTCCCATCTTCAGAAGTATACAAAACTGTGATTTTGTTCACAACTAATTAACAAAATTATGTTTTCTAGAGTTGAAGCTTTAAGCACACATTTATGGCATTGCAATCTTTTTCAGCATATTTACTGCACATCAGATGTTAAATCTGCTCCCATGAGAAAAATCTGGGGAAAGAGAAAAACTATTGGCTCTAATTTATTATTTAGCAGTTCAATACAGAATTAAATTTCAATAATTTCATTCCAAACATTTTCAATTCAATACAAAATCTTGCAGCATTTCTAAGGACAGAAATACAATGTTTTGAAGGAGGGGTTTATATTCTCTTGCAAAATTATAATATGTGAAATTTTACAGGTACATCAAATTTAAATGCATTTAGAAGGAAATAAATTTCAGCTTGAAAATGTATTATCATTGATAAATTAAAGAAATGAAGCAAGGCATTTATATTTATACTTTTCATGTGGGGACCAGACTTTTGAGACTACCTGCCATAAACAATACAGTAAAACTTGCATAGCTGTACTTAAACGTTATAGCTAGTTAGGAAACATTACACAAATATTTGCAGTATTTTGAAATAAACCATTAATTTTAGTATTGTCTTGCATCTGATATTTTCTATGGAAAGCCTGATACTTTTCAATAATAAAATTTTAGAAGGTAAACGTGAAATTTGATATAAAATACTTCAGAAAATCATTGAACATTGCTCAATATTTTGATAACTTTGATGGCATATGATAATCACTCTGATAAACAAAATATGAGATCCTGTGTTTTCATACACTATACTGGCCTTAAGTGAGGGATGCCTTCATAGAGAACTTTCTAAGGGAAACTCACTTGCACTCACATCACACATCGGAAAAAATGCAAAAATTTCATGCAGATATCATGTCACTGGGAACCTAACTCAGATAAACTACTAATATGCAGCAGCTTATCGATTTGGCCACTAATGGAATCTGTTCATTTAGATACTTGCCTTCTTATGAAACCTCCCACTTTAAAAGAATTACATTTTTACTACTTTACAAAAAAACATTATTATACCCAAATTTTTCCTCCATTTCCATGTGTACTACTAAAAAACCACTAAGGGAATCTGTTAATTTAGGAACTTATCTTCTTACAAAAGCTCTCATTGTAAAAGAATTACATTTTTACTACTTTATCAAAAAAACATTTATATACCCAAAATTTTCCTCCATTTCCAAATGTAATATTAAAAAGGCATAAAATATTACCTATTTTGTTCTTTAAATCTATACAGTGTGAAATGTGAGGAAACTGTAGAATTTTTTTCCATTTTTTGCTTTTCCCTTTGTTGCTATCAGCACCACCTGAAAAATAAATTCCATGAGTTCAGTGAAATAAGTAGATAAGCATATTAAAATTTCAACGGCTAATTTTTTTACACAAGTTAAAAAGAAAATTAATGCTGACAATCACAGAAGTTATGTGCACATTAATATATAATTAAAATAAAGCTGCCAACTATCCTTAACAGACAGACAAGAGTCACATGATGATACATTGTTCAGAGAATTCATATCCATGAAACCTACACTAAAGCATAACTGCCCAAACATGTAATTGTTATAGCACTACATTAGTTACAGCACTTTAACCATTCTCATGTTAGCTTGAGTATTCAGAACCTAAGAGCAAGCTACACTTACTACTTTAGGACTTCAGTTTGTAATGTCAATATTAGGCTATTTATGTACACTTAAATCCTATAAATCTAAAAAAATTGCATTGCTAAGCTAAAAGGCATACTTTATGGAAATAGCTGCCAATGGAAACGAAAGTAAAAAGATTGAGATTTATGGTTTTAACTTATAGAAGCTGAAAAAATTATAAGAAATTTTTACTATGCAACAAACCTGAAATAATATATCCACAAAGTGAGAGAAAACTTCCAACGACTGAATGATTTGGAAACCATTGTAGTAATCTTTTACCATACAATGAAATCCAATAAACGAAAAACATGATCACAACTGAATACATCGTTATCAAAGTTTTCGCCATGAAAAGCTATTTTTATTAGCATTTATAACTTTGTGATAAGTTTAAATTCCTAAATTACAATATAATAAGAACAAATCATATTTAAAAAAAATATTTCTGCAAAATATAAATTTCCCTCATATTAATGATAAATCTAGAGAACATCCAACTCCACACACATATGTGACTAATTTTGACAGAGCTAAATAACTCTGGCGGCTTAAACAAAGGTTACCTGTCCATAGAAGAGTACCTTTTCAGCTATTCGGCTCTTAACTGGCAGCATTATGAGCTAAGTGCATCCATGACTTTTACATTTATTTGCCCTTTGGTAACTTAATGAGAAAAAAAAAGGGGGGAGAGAAGAAAAGAAAAAAGAAATCCTCTCCATACTTCGTAGTAGGGATTTAGTAAACCAATACCATGACCAAGCAATATTACAATTTTATTTCTGTACTTCCTCTACTTTCCTTTCATTCCCATCTTAAAAAAAAAAAAAAAAAAAAAATATCAAGACATTAAAAATAATTAAAGCAGAGAAAACGAAGGTAAAAATCTTAGCTTTAAATGAAAACTATTTGACTTCATACACCAAACAAAAACTGACATCAAAATTTTATTTTATTTGAGCTGCATCAGCAAACAACCTGGTGTTTTTCAGAATACTTTCATTCATACTAGTAAAAAAGAATGTGTCTTTTCTAGGAACTAAAAGTATCACGTGGTGACATTCTAAATCGGATATTTATCCCATTTGATCTGAAATAAAATTTCCCTTCCGCATTCAACAGACTTAATTTTACTGCACTCAGTTTTGTTGTGAATATAAAGCTAAATCCAAATTTGAATTAAAATAAAGCAGTTTGAACAAAATAGAAAATTCGGTTCAAGACAAATTTACATCTGGTGTTTCATTACTGCTTTTACTATCACCTATTATCATCATAACATGAAACCTATCATGTTCTCAAACTGTAAATTATCACGTAAGAAATTATTAAAGAAAAGAAAATGCATCCTAGTACTCCGAAAAGATATATATACTTTAAACTAAATAACAATTGAATGATCCAAAACGCCACAAGCAATCTTAACTAAAATTTGCGTTATTTACCAAGAATACCAATTATTGCTTTACATTCTTTTTTGCTCATTTTGCTTCGCATTTGGAATTTTAACGCCATCAACATTAAACGGCTTTTCTTTAACCACCAATAACAGATTATTGCTCATAGCAATAGTCCTAACGGCCAGCAAGTGCTGCAAAAATACACCTTTCCAACAACATCTCAACAAATAATGGCACTTCTTTCTCTGTTTGCAAAAAGTGACGGAAATTCTAGTCTTATGTTTTTCCAGATTTCTGTCACGTGAATTCCTTCATTTCTGAAATTGTGGTTGGTTTAACCTGTTTTTCAGAATAATATGGAACATAAACAAACGATCGTCGAAAATAATGACTCATTTCATTATTTCCGTTTTAAAAAACATGCATATATAAAAACCGAACTGCTAGGCAACGTTAACGCATTGAAACGCCAGCTATATAAGCAAAACCTTTTCTTTTCAGTTAGGCTATAATGGTGTATAGTGGGGGAGGGGCAAGAACGCAGTACCAGATGACTGAATAACAGGGCCATTGAACTCACGAAGAACATAACCGTTACATCTTTCGGCATGTAATGTATCCTTCGCGTAGAAATTCCCTCCCCATCCTCGTTAATGCATTCATTCATTCATTCACTCACTCAGGATATGTGCTCATGCGATTAGCTAATGTTTCTCGGCCCAGTCCTCGCACGCGGTGATCCGGCTGTTTTCCAGCAGTCTTTCTTTATATAATGAATGTACAGTCTACATTCACAAAGTAAGAAAGAAAAGACAAGAAAGTCTTCTTAATATATGTTCTATAATAGGTAGGAGCTACATAACTTTAAATACTTAAACTAAGACTTGCACTAAATTCTACTATTTCGCTTCCGATTATCCAACCTAGAAAGCAGGAGAATTAAAAAGTTCAAAGAATTAATTTGCTAGCACGGGGAAGAATAAACATCCTAATTCCCTCACTGCAGGAGCATATCGCTTTAGGCATTTTTCACATCAGATGGTTACTTTCTGATTATTTCCCTATAATGAAGGGAGAAAGGCTTTTTTACACATCACCTCAATAAAATTGAGAAGATTTAATTCGATAAGCAATTACTGAATCTGGGATGGCATTAACCCTTTGACTGCTATAGGCGTATATATGTGCGTCCTGCAAAAACCATCGGTGTGGCCTATGGGCGCATATGTGAGCCCGGCAGTGCAGCCAATGGACGCAAATGTGCGTTCGGCGAAGGCTTTGCCTTCTTACTGCTGTCTCCCCATGTATATGTTCGGAAATTATTTCTATCGTTTATGTCCAACACTCGCAGAAACCTCATACCTCGTTCGTTGTTTAGCAAAGATAAAAAATGAAATCTCATTTATTTGGTCAGTCATTCTGCGGCCGCAGGGCTCTCACGCGAAGTGCTTTCTTTAACTTACAGTAGTTAGCGGTCAAAGGGAAACGAAACGAACAAAAATATTCAGAAATATTAAAATTTCATTGCATTTAATTAAATTATCTTTCAAACTTTCCTTCCTTAGAATTCTGCCCTTTAAAGGCAGTGAAAGAAAATAAAATCAGGCACAAGATATTTCTCTCGATTCTTGGTCATAAAACTCAGAGATATAGGTTAGGGGGCCAAATTAACCTCGCATGTTAAAACGCATTACACTGAAACTATGATAATGCTGTTCTCATGCTCATGGGTACATTATCTCCGTTTAACAAAGGCCCCCATGAAAATATTCATAAGCCGAAATGGAGTTAATGCGAAAAAATACAGTGACTGATTTACACGAGGAAAATTCTTAGCGTTCTTTAGCCTCTAAAAACCTATTAAATTATACTAAACCGCACATAAAACATAAAAAATAACATTAAAATGAAGAATGTGATATGATTATTATAGTTCAAAAAGAAAACATTAGTAGTGACGCTCAAAATTTTTCATTCTTTTTATGAATATTTTACTAATCATTTGATACAGATGAATTATCATATGGTCTTTCTTTCAATGTTCGATGCTAAAGTCAGTACGTCTGAGGAAACTGCCTATGATTGCCGTTTGATGTAATCAGTATGAAATTGAACACAAAAGTGGGAGAAATTAACAGGAATATTTGAAAATATTAATATGCTTCTAGTTAAAGAAGGAAAATTTCACAAGAACTCCCTCTTGACGTGTTCTAACAAACCTCCATACTTCCATTTTAAAAATTACTTTTTACATTAAGTTACAAACATAAGAATTCAGACGCCACTATAGTGAAGCATAAGACTCAGTTATAAACTAAGAAAATCATCGTTTTGTCATTTAATATTCAAGACTAGTTTTAGAACGGAATATGGGCACCTTTGACTGAAATGTATGCTTCGCGTTGAGTTTTCATTCATTTGATTTGGCATCTAAGATTACCTGCGGTAACAACACGCTTCACGCGAATCTTGGAGAACATAAGGTGCTTGCGGAGCTCCAGTGGCACATCAGGCGCTTGCGGCAACACAAGCCGAAGTCCAAGTGCAGCCACAAATTAGAAAAGTGTCTAGCATAAACCAGTTCCTTTAGCAACACCAGTCCCTTAGCACCTTTTAAGTTCTTCGGTTCTATGCATTTTGTTCCATCCCGAATTCTGGTTTAGATAAAAAAATTTCTTAGTGTATTGATATAAGTAGTTAGTCTTCCCTTAACAGAAATATGGTTTGTATTCTTTCCGCTCCACTCTCTTTGAGATGGGAAAGGAGTGGGATAAAATAAAATCAACTGTAAAATTTTACTGTAGCTCATTTAATCTTTCTGAGGGACATTTCATGTGCTTTTTAATGTGCTCCTTTAAAAGAAAATTAATCGTTCAACATTTTTACATGCCAACCCCCTAATTACCTACCAGTGTAAAATAATGTGTAAGGCACACAAAACTATTTTTATTACAAAGCACTCACCTGAACCTGTTCCATGATAATTCTACTTTCAAAGAATCTAAGAAATCTAGAAATCTAAGAAAGGAAGCACGTAGAAATAAACTGTTAACTTAAGGATATACGTACTGACCAGTGCCCGGTGGCGAAGTGACTAGCGCGTCGCGCAGGTGCTCCACAAGTCCGGGGTTCGATCCCCGGGCTGAGCAAGGCTGACTCAGCCTTTCATCCCTTAAGTGGGTCGATAAAATGAGTACCAAGTTCTCTTTAGGACTAAACACCGGAGGTGTTGCGACAAGCTGACCACTTGTCCAGGGCATATGCTGATGCACTCCGGGGCTCAAAGGTCAAGAAAACAGAAAAAGGGCACTGCAGGCCGTGGCCTACTACGGCTGTTGCACCACTGAGTTTAGTTTCAGTTTTTAAGGATATACATATGAGCTGAAATTTCTATTACAAGTGTAATTTTTAAAATGCTGTTTCAAATTTTTCTTATATATATTGGATAAAACAGTGGTAATTACGTATCACATAACTGAATTCCTTTTTAAACATGTACTATCTTGCGCATCTGACAAAGGAATAAAACTTCCATTGTTGAGACACAGTTATAGTAGAAGAATCCGCCTATAACGTCACCACAACGGATTCTTTGCCGAAGATGAAAGTGAGAGAGGGTATAACTACGATGTCTATTTCAAGCGGGAATATATGTGTGTGATATGTTGATAATGAGAAATAACTATACGAACTTCGCTGTGACATTCCGCTTTTCTATTTTTCGACGCTTAGAAGTCTGTCCGGCGTAACTCTGCAGCACTGCATTTGCATCTGTCTGACACTCCGTCTATGATATTTTTGTGTGCCAGCTGAGTCGAGTCAAGTCGACTCGAAAATCGAGTTTCATCATCTTTGGTACACACGAAAGGTTTAAAATACGACAGTATGTTTGATTGCTTGATGATAAAAAAGGGGGGAATTTTATCGTTAAATTCTTCGTGGATAGACAAAACTGATCGCATAAGGCGGAATGCATTTCAGCAAACCGTACCACGTCGCGAACACAGAAAAAAATTCTGCTCTCGTGACTGGCCACAACACAAATGACTCTTAGGCGCTAAGCAGTAAGACTACAATTTTGCATGCAGTACTTTCGTGACTGATTTTCGTTCAGTAAGAACGTTACAGGAAAAAATTTACATGCAGTTTTTTGCAGACGGCATTTCTGGTTTATGGAATAATGTAACTACTAAGAAAGCTGTAAATTTAGTGGATAAGAATGCTAATTACTTCCATATTTAATTTTCACACCTTAATCTTTACGTAATAGTATGTTTAATGCATTGTTATTAATATTCATTAGCAACCACTAATCAAAACACAGGTGAAAAAAATCCCTACCCTTAAAAAATACAATTTTTTGGTCACATATGACGAAGAATCACGGCTTAAAAAAAGTATTTTTTACCTATAATCATGTAACTTTCCAAGTGACAGTGCGCATTTTATTTTATGCTTTCAGTCTATACAGTGCAAGAAAAATAAAAAAAAAGCACGGGGGGGGGAGAAAAACCGTTCCATGGAAATATAAGAAAAATTATTCCTTTTAATCAGCCTAACAGATCTCATTTCCCCCATCAGGTCCGCCGCTCTATCTAATATTCAAATTCAACAATTAAATTTCCGTTTTATTTAGAAATTGTTCTTAACATCATGAGGTTGTTAAGAATACATCACTATTAGCAATGTGTAACAGCCTGTCCTCCCCCTGACAAACCGACAAATTTGATAAATCATTCCGAATACAGTATTTTCTAAAAATTACTGCACACTACATAGAATTTTTCATTTCTCTTTATAACAAAATTATATAGTCTTAAAAGTAGATTAACAAATATTAAAAAAATCAAAAACAAAATTAATTCACTTCGCTTTCTGGCCGTTCTTCCATGCTTTTCTTACCTTAAGTGAAAAAAAAAAGTATGCAATTTTATCGTCACGTTATAAAAAAAGAATTTTACTTCCTTGATGAACAACGAATATTTTTACAAAAAGACGACAAAAAAAAATTTCTTGTGTTTTGTTTAAAAATAATCCGTAAATGTAAAATTTCATTTTTTTTTTTACAAAAAATTAACACATTTAAAAATGTGTGAAATTAAGCAATTTATCCACTCGTATTCTTATTTCAGTTCCAAATTTTCAACAATTTAATTTTAAAATCAGATTTTAATTTTTTTCAGAATCGCAAAAATTTTACTGCGTCTACACTGTATGCCTTCGCGGTGTAATTAGAAACACTTACCGCTGGTAGTTGGGAGATCCGAAGTTCGAATCCCGGCGAAAGGAATGCATATTTTCCATGTTTTCTTCTTCGACAAATTTAATAACTCTACAGTGTTATCCAGCAATGGAGGAAAGATGCCGTCGAGAAGCGTATCCAGTCGAGAGGATAGATTTTTGCTAATGTTCGCTGCGTGGTGCGGTTTACTTAAATGCAGGCGAGATGGTATTTTCGATTTCATAATAAAAATGAACACTTTTTTCGGATGTCTTTCGTAACCCGAAAAATACACTAATGTGTTTGCGTACTTATTTAATTAAATACGGCAAAGCACATGAGGACTATCTGCCAAGAGGAAGGGATGTCTTTGTGCAAGCCTCCTAAGGCTTCATATTACACATGAAGAAAATTGTAAAAACACACAGCCAGCCTGCACATCGGGATTCGAACGGAGGTCGAATTAAGTGCTCAGCGGTCTTATTCATTCAGCCACAGCAAGGCTTGTACATTTTCCATAAAAGCAAGTTTTGCAAAGCAGCAGATACCCAAACTTAAGCCAAAAAAAAAAAACCTGCGAAAATACTCATAAAACATTGTTCTGAATTTGCTCAACGATATCAGAGACGATTAGGATCGATAACGCACGGAACGATTTTTAAATACCAGTTCTATTATATTTTTTAATGATCAGTTCATACATTACACAGCACATGAAATTAATTTATAATGCTCTTACAAGAATGAGGCTCCATCAAAGGCTGAATGGTTAAGTGCTCCCCGAAGGCATCCCTCCTTTTAGAGAGGTAGCCCTCGCGTGCTTTCCCATATTCAAATAGCCAAACCTAAACTTACGAGAACCAGTTACTTACACGGCAGCATAGCAAACTGATATATCATACAGCAATGATAAATAATTATACAGCAAAAACTTCATTTCTATCTCTAAGAAAACTCTATCAAACATTTCAGTCATGCGTATTTTTGACATAGGCGGCTGGTGGACTATGGCATAAGTTATACAAAAAATGGATAAAGAACATTAAATGACACTTTTGAGATGAATGGGAGTGGACGGCCAGTAATTGAGAAAGGTTCTGCAGTGAGAAATACGTTTTCACCTCCAATGAAACATTTTTCAGTACTGAGTTTAAATACTAATCCTCGCAGTTTCCGAATGGGCAGAGTTCAGAGAATATGACATCAACGCAAGAGATAGTTAAATAAAGGCAACTGTGCACATACTGTTTTGAAATTTCTGATTCTGCTCCAAAGAAATTCGTACATCAAATACAATTTAAATGTTTTTGCAAAGCTGCCACAATTATCAAAGTTGCCAATATTTATTGAACGGTTATATTTAATAAGAACAACTGGCAACATTTTGCCTTTTAACTCTCAGCTTAACAGTCACCTGACCATCAACACACAAACAAAACTACATATTAGTTTTCAGGCTTTTCAAAGGTTACATAATGCTCTAAGAGATCCAGTGACGTCATATGAAAACCAAAAGAAATTCATTATTAATACATAAACCGGCATTTAGACAGAAATGTAACAACTTGTTAGGCCGCATTTTTAAAAGCGGTTCTGAGATGGCAAACTAAGCTAAACGATTTAAAGCACTGAATTTTGCCTTGTAAGTAAAATCAACAAAGCTCTAGACTCTCAAAAACGGCCCGCCCACCCTTTTTTTTTTAAATCCAAAGGGGCTTAGTTCCTGAAGGACTATTGTTTTCGTTTTGCGTCGAATCACTCTAAATGTCCGTTTCACTTTTCAAATTGTTGCCACCAAATATTATCGCCCTGTGTTATATTTGAAGAAATTGAATAATGAAGAATCTGCATAGATGTATATATGTTTCTCGCATTGTGATAAAACAACGGCACCTAGACCCATCCAATTTTGAATGACGTAATCCTACTGCGAATATGGGCATCTGGAAGCCCGAATTTAGAATTTGTTGTATTATCGATTTCATATTTTGTAAAACGTTTAACGAATTTTTTATTAACAAACTCAAGGATTTCAAAGCCAGCAAATGGCAACGCTGTACAGAAAAAAAAAAAAAAAAACATTTTTATCTCCAGCGTGTGAGACTGTGTATCAGAAATTCTTAAAATATGCTCAATCTAAAATTACTTTGCGATATTGCTCTTGAACTAAATTTTATGGTTTAAGTGCGAAGAACATGATATTTAATAAATACAGGTAACACACACAAAATGTTAAAAAAAACGCCCCTTTGGACGTAATTTAAAATCTGAAAACCTTTTTTTTTTTTTTTTTAACAAATGCTTGCTTTTTAATGTTCATTTCTGAAAATCCGAAAAACGTGGCACAGGAATCCAGTAGGCACGATACAGAAACTAGAAACTCTACAGGCACTCTTGCGTTTGACACTTCTTACGAGTACATTCTCACAGAAACTTTCATTGGCAGGAAAAGATAAATACTTAATAATAGCTATAGTGACAACAGCTACGACTGCTTCCGAGGGCGGGATGAAAACACCAGTTCCGAGTAGATGAGACTACGTTCACCGAGAGAACTATAGAACACCGATAGCTCGGTCCGAGTCCAAATCCCGGCAAACAGGCAAGCTGTATGGAGTTTTGGGGGTTTTCTCGGTGTATCAGGTTAATACGAATCATCTTCCATCAGAAAGATCTCAATGAAAGTATTCATTCCCTTAAGCATATAGCCTCATTTAATCGATCACCCACCCAATCTGTGGGGAATGAAGAAAATCAATTGTATCTCAACGACAGAAACATATCCAATATTGCAGCAAAAACAGACGTGATGCAGTAATGTAGAGATGATGCTGTATACTTCTACTGATTTCAACGAATGAGTTATAAATGAATTCGCTTAGATCGTATAACTTAAAATTACGGCAACTACATGCCTAAACGGAAGCAGGCCTTTAGAAGACTTTTCAGAGAAACTGGCTTATATTCATATCAAGCATGGAGAAAAGCAGGAATTGCGAATGACTTACACCAGTGTGTATCAAGACCGTGTAAATGTCTGCTAAACTTCTGAAC
>KK119893.1:205704-220242 GCA_000611955.2 Stegodyphus mimosarum | reverse complement strand
AAACAAAAAAAAAAAAAAAAAAAAAAAAAAAAAAAAAAGAGCAGATTGCAAATATAAACAACCACCGCGTCATAAGCAAATTTACGAGTGGCATCGAAAATTCGTAGAAGATGGTTGCATCTGCAAAGGGAAAAGCACGGGGCGTCCACGCACATCGAACGAGAATGTCGAGCGTATTCGTACACTTTATGAAAGAAGCCCAAAGAAAATGAATGCATACCATAATTGTAAATTTTTCTCTATTCATTAACGTTAGAATCATGTTTCTATCTTTTGTAGTTTGGAGGAAATAAATGTTTGAAATCTGCTCTTTCTTTTTGAATAACTCTGTATTTTCACATCTAAGTACGCGACGTATAAAGTTGGAGTTAGAGAATTACATAAACAGAAAATAAATGCAAAGCATTTTCAGTTTTCGAATTGAGAGTTGATTAGTTGGTACAGGCTTAAGATTAAGCATTTGGTTAAACGGTAAAGTACAGGGAAAACAAATTAAAGGTAATAAAGTACAGGAAAAATAAACTACAGCAAGCATTTCAATCGCGCGTATTTTTGACAAAGGCGGCTAATAGACATTTGCAGTGACTATGAAACAAATGGGAAAATAATATAAAATGATACTCTTGAAATGAACGGGAACGGACGACAAGTAGTTGAGAAAAGTTATGTAGTGAGATATGTATTTTCACCCACAATGAAATACTCTGCATTACTGTTTTGAGGATTTATTATTATGACAAAGCACTAGCTTATCAAAAAGAGCCTGCCTAGAAAATGTATGCCTTCCTGGAGGGCCTTCGGCTGGAGTTTTATCTTCTCGTTATTTACTTTGAAACAAACAGAAAACACGAAAATACCCATGCAACCTGCCATGGGGAATTACACCCAAGACACATCGCCTCATTTTTCTGCTGTTTTAATAACCCAACCGCTGATGGACAAAAGCATGTAAGAGTTAACTGCCCTAGATGGAAGTCTTAAAACTGAAGACTTGGATTTCGTAAAAGAAAAACAACTCGTATTTACGTTACACACAGAAAAACTGCAATTATTCGTTTGAAAATGCTTACAAATACTGATAACGGTCTCTTAAAACATCTGAAGACATTTGGATTTTTTTTTTTTTTACTAATTTAGTTCAATAGTAAAAGAACCGAGTACTAAAGTTTAATGATGCGTAATAATCTTTTGCCAGTTACTCAAGCAGCATTTTTACAGCATTACGCTCAGCTGATAGTAATTAAAAAGCAATCACTGTAGATGCAATAATTCTCGGTAAAATCTCTTAAGTGCAACAAACGTTACAGCAAAAGTTTTCTTCACAAGGAAGAAAAAGAAATAAGACAAAAACGTCACTCTTCCAATCGGTTGAATCTCTGAATTTCCGGCTTTCTTTTGACGTGGCAGCCGTGCGGAAGGAAATTCTATTGTCGCCGGAAAAAGCTTTCTCTAACTCTGATCTTGGAACAATACATATACTCTGAGCGTAACGAGCTTCTGGTAGTTAAGTAAAGAACTAACATTTTGCACTTGAAAGAAAACAGTCGTGAAATAAAACAACAAAACTTCATGGTGGGGGGGGCGGGAACAGTAAGCAACTGGGAAGAAGAGGAAAGAAAAAAAAATTCATTCATACAAAAGAGGAAGTTTGCACTTGAAAATGCATCTTATAAATGGTTAAATTACCTGTCATAACCTTTTATTCTAACTAAAACGAAGTACCTTAAGTTGAATTTGTTCAAATTCTCCATTTAAGAGTAGATAAAGAAATAAGAAGACAAAAAGTTGGAGAAGCTTTAGAAACTTAGCAAGCTTAGAGAAAATACGTGTTTGAAATTTCAGTTATAAATGCTACGATTACCTGTGAGAGCTTTTTATCTGAGTTAAATGTTGAAACGGAAATCAGCTAAGAGCTTTAAAGGTCCACACCAGCCACTTAGACGGTCTAGTAGTTAAGGGGAGCCTACTGCGATACCGAAGGGCCCGAGTTCGAATCCCAGAGAAGGCATAAATGTTTTTAAATGTATATAGTGTTTCAGCGGAAGGGGGCACTCTAAATACGCGTCGAGCCGAAAGTCGTCTCGTACGTACGTATTACACGTATATATACGTATAATTAAATATATACATATATATACACTCGCGTTTGTGAAAATTGCAACACCAAGAAGGAATCGTCATAATTGAATGCAATTTAATACACAGTTGAGTGGTAGTGGTACAAATAAATGATTAAATGTTCAAAGCAAACAAACAAGAGATCAGAATCAGTATTTTGTGTGGCCACCACGCGCCGCAATAAGTGCTGCTACACGACGTGGCATGGAGTCAAACAAAGTTTGAATGTCTGACTGAGGAAGAGCATTCCATATCGTTTGTACGCGTACCCAAAGTTCGTCTGCAGACGCAACAGGACGAGGATCACGAGCAAGACGCCGACCAATGACATCCCACACATGTTCAATTGGCGACATATCCGGGGAACACGCAGGCCAAGGAAGAAGCTGTACCTGCTGCGCTGCAAAGAAGGATTTAACAATCCGAGCAGTATGAGGGCGGGCATTGTCCTGTTGAAATACAGCGCCTGGCAAGCTTTGAAGGAAGGGAACAGCTTCGGGCTGTAGAACTTCACGGATATACCGGTTGCTGTTCAGATTGCCCACAATTCGTAGCAATTGAGATCGTCTATGATATGCTATGGCGCCCCAGACCATAACTCCGGGTGTTCGTCCACTGTGGCGTTCGATAATGCACTCCGGAAGGTGGCGTTCACCGGCATAGCGTCTGACACGAATGCGGCCATCATGGTACCACAAATTAAAGCGGGATTCGTCAGAAAACACGACATGCTGCCAATCAGCACGCCAGTCTCTATGCTGATTGGCCCATTGTAGCCGCAGGCGGCGATGGTCGTGCGTTAGGGGGATCCTGTATAAAGGAGTCCGTGCGCGCAGTCCACACTGCAGCAGACGTCTACGAATTGATGAAGCACACAATGAAACACCTGTAGCTATTGACCACAGTGCTGCCAATTGTCTAGAGGAAGCTGTACGGTCCGTCCGCGCCATGCGGACCAGGTGTCTATCATCGCGAGCTGACGTCACATTTCGGGGTCCACTCCCGGATTTCCGAGTTGTCCGACACTCGTCCGTCCACTGCTTCCAAACGCGCATCACTGTGCTGCTGTTACGCTGCACACGAGAGGCTACTGCACGATACGACAATCCAGCTTCACGAAGGCCGATGATTCTCCCTCGTTCAAACTCTGTAAGTTGTTCAAATCTCGCTCTCTTTCGTCGACGAGGCATAAGTACAGATTGAGTTAACGTTTACCACTAGCAGATAACCACCGATAACCATACACGCCTCGCTACAGCCGTCTATTTATTCGGATCCATCAGCCGTTCAGAGGGCGCTGCTCAGCATACGCATGCGCTACGCATTTGCAATTCTAATCATTTGCATATCGTGCGCTACTTTGCATTTCCTGAAAATTTCAGCTCACTCGCGTAAGTCCTTCATGGTGTTGCAATTTTCACAAACGTGAGTGTATATATATAACAAATGGGATATATATATATATAAACACTGCAAAGACCTTATTTTATTCTAACCAATTATTTTTTGTTCGACTTTCCTTTTCCACCTGATTTCAGTTTCCTGGCGGAACGTAAATTTTAAATCACGTAGTATGCAAAATCTAAACGTGTTTCAGAAGCAGTATTTAAGCTACTTTTCAAGAGTTCGTGGTAGGTAGTAGAAGAGTTAGTTTCGAGTTCATGCGGCGTGTTTGCAATTAGCTCTCCACTCGGTATTAGACACCCGTCAGTTATACTGATATTCTAAGCTTGGCTTTGCTGTGTGCAACCGATTTAACGTTTAGATAACTAAGAAGCCAGTCGTTAGCCATTCAAATTTATTGTGATTCGTTACATTTAGTTCAGTGGTGGTGAATTGCGAGCACCGAGTGCATGCATCTTGTTAAATTTAGTACGAATAAAAAGGTTATTTAAAACCTTGTTTTGCAGAATCTATTCTTCAAAGACACAGCGAGTATTCGCTACTTCGTCTTCTACGTAGGGTCTACATTTTATGCTTCCAAAAAGAGTAACACATACATACAAATCTCCTCCCCCATTCACCACTCAAAAGTACAGAGGGAAATTCTCAGAATGTTGGCAGTATGAAAATATCTATCCCAAGGATATAAGATGTGCAATTTGATTAGACTTAAATGCTAATTTCCTCTTCGGTTACCTTAATTGTGAGAGAAATAAACAACTAAGTCTGTAACCGTTCAGACATGCAGGAAACATATGACAATAAAGCTTATATAATCTTGTTACTAAACAGTTGGCAATGGGGAATATTAAAGTGTTTCTGAAACAGTGCTGAGGCATTAGCCGCTTACGGATTTTTGTAAAATAAAAGCCCGTCTATAAACTTAAGTCCACATTAGAGAAAAATAACATCTTTTGAAAAATTAAAAAATGTCAACAGCAGGTATGGAATTTGATTACCCCTTCCCCGGGGGGAAAAAATCAACAAAATGCGAGTACTGCAATACTAAAATTCTTCGCCATCAGGAAGCAGTGTATTTCTCAGATCTACCTCAAAATAGAACGCTTTTTCGGTCGCCAATGCAACCAAACATTACTTAATGCTTAATAATACACTGCTCGACATTGAAAACGCAACACCAAGAAGCAGTGGTCAGAAATTTATGCAAATTTTAGAGTAGACGCACGTCACTGAGTTATGCCAATGATGTGAAATGCGCAGCTCTCCGACGCACACGAAGTAAGATTTAAGAGAAGGAACGTGCAGAATGGGCAATATTCGTGTCGTATTTCTGCCAGACGAATTATCGAAGAAAGTTGGTTTTTGTCCCGGAGGATATGTGTAATAGGAGGGAATGCCAGGCCGCCGTCATCCAGCAGATAAGACACTTCCAGCAGATAGACGATTTTACGAGGGATATGGTGATCGGACTGAGAAGGGCGGGTTAGTCCTTACGTCAAATCGCAGCTGATACCCACACGGATGCGAGCACGCTGCATCGGCTATGGCGAACATGGCTGTAACAAGGGAATTTGGGAAGAAGTAGGGGTGCAGGTGCAGCCAGAGTGACGTCAGCAAGCGTGGATCGACGCATCCGCCGACAAGCTGTGGCGGTTCCGCAAGTCACTTGCACCGCGATTCTGCAGCATGTGCAAGATACCCTGGATGTTCCCGTGTCGACGAGAACCATTTCCCGTCGATTGGCTGAACGTGGCCTGCATTAACGGCGTCCGTTAAGAAGACTGCCATTGACCCCACAGCATAGACGCCAACATTTAGAATGGTGACGGACTGGAGCGATGTGGATGACAGAATGGCAAAATGTCGTGTTCTCAGATGTGTCACGCTTCTCTTTATCCAGTGACAGTCGCCGCATACGTGTATATGGCGCCGACGTAGAGCCAGATCTAATCTGGCAGTAACTGCGGAACGCCCACCGCGCGACAACGTGGCATAATGCTTTGGGGCGCTATTGCCTACGATTCCAGGTCACCTCTAGTTCGTATTCAGGGCACTATGACGGCCTAACGATACTTGGATAATATACTGCGGTCGGTGGCAATCCCCTACCTTCAGGGGCTGACTAATGCAATTTTTCTGTGCTCGAATCTGCCAACATGCTCTGCAAGGTATACATATGCTTCCCTGGCCACCGTACTCTCCTGACCTGTCACCAATCGAATGTGTGTGGGATGTGATTGGACGCCGTTTGCAGACTCTGCCCCTGCCTCGTTCAGAAGACGAAATGTGGCAAATGGTTGAAGAGGAATAGAGAGCCATCCCTCAGGACACCATCCGCACTCTTATTGACTCTATGCCTAGACGTGTTTCTTCGTGCATCGCTGTCCGCGGTGGTCGCCGTTCTCGTTCTGTATTCTGACTATCATTTTGAAATAAAGATCACTTATTGCTGCTCGCTGTCTCTGTTCTTTTTTCCAAATTTCATCACTTTCTGACCATTCCTTCTTGGTGCTGCATTTTCAATGTCGAGCAGTGTAATTTTACCCTACTTGTCTCTAGGCGTGCTTTACGGCATATTAGGTGTCGAGGCTCTCAGGTGGCTGAGTATACATACTAAATACAATACAGTTTTTACGCTTATATAGCAATACAGCATGCAAAGAATGGTTTGTGCACATAATCATAATGTATTGAGGATGCTTTATTAAGCAGTTCAGATCTCTGACAATAAAACTGATGCATCTTTGCTCTGAATCAATGATAAATAGTTACTTATTAAAAGCTACAAACTACATAATGGAGATTAAAAAAAAATAAGAGAGAGAAAGAGACTTATTGTCCTTCTAAACACATTAAAAACTTCTCAAGAATTTTAAAATAAACAAGCTCACTGTACACAACGATAATAATATGTTTTAGAAATGAAATAACTGACAAATATAAGTCGGCTTTATAGCCCACTGTTTTTCATTACGGTAAGTCATTACATGACATGCTTAGCAAAGACCGAAATATTTTAGCATAGCTGGATACTTCTGGTCTGTTTCTTTGTCAGATTAAGACCTGCTTTTTTCCTCATCTTTTGAGAAAAAGGCGAAGGGAAGAAATAAGCCATAAAAATAGTGGAGTTTTCAGAGGAAAATAACTGCAGCTTCATGCGAGATGTCCTCGAATATCGGGTTACAATCGGCAAAATATACAATTCCTGCAGTTAAAAATGCAGCAAAAGCCAACACACAACATTTTTCATCAGCAGTTTCACCCCGATTTCAGACTTGAGAAAAATGAACTATCTTGGAGGAATTCTTATTTTATCGCATGGCAATGTAAATATAAGCAAGATCCCGATGAAAAGATTTCCACGACAAACGTTCTTCGAAAAGTAAAAAACAATTATACGCCTATAAATATATAACCTTGGCGTTGCAGAATTTCTTTTTCATCTTCTGCTTCCTCCTCTACAAAATGCATCGAGTATTGCTTTCAAAACTAAATTGCTTCCAAAACTAACTGTTATTGCTAGAAAACAGGCTCACCTTGTTTGGCAAATCCTGGTATTTTAATTTGCGGGAAAAAAATATTATTCAACTATTTTCTTTTATCAATAAAAATAATAAATGAGTTGAATTTCTTCAATATGTTATGGCTAGTAATTTTTTGTCTGCTTCAAAAACTGTTTTAATTTTGTTAGAACTTCCAGTTACATGAGTTCTAACTAAACCAACTCTCTGAATGGAGGCTGGAATCGAAGATCTCAAAAATTCCTATTAGGTTTTGCTAAAGGCCTTAAACAGTTCTTAATCTATAATTGAGACCTTTGAAAATCCTCAAAAAATTTTACACCTATGCGATAAAGCAAACCTTCCCAGTCAATTCTTATGAACATTAGAAAATTAAAAGCTCGAAGCAATAAATACGGTTAAAAGTAAATACACTATATATATATAGGAAAAAAACTGGAAATATGAAATAATTTCAGGAAACGGAGAGAAGGGCAAAGTATATAATTTTTCGAAGTACATTCTCGGAGTAAAATGGCGGCTGGTCAAGTCCATCGGCTGCAAAGGCAGACAATTCTAGATGCAAACTTTGCATATGGTCATCTGAAACCACGGAGAGTAATTTATCTAATTCCTCGAATCTTAAAAGAGATTCCAAAAGTCGAATCTTCGTGCATTTTTCATCACTTGAATCGTTCAAGTCTTAAAATCCTGCTAAACGTTTTAATTCAAAACTCTTAAATTGCAGTTTCAGTGGACCTGGATCACCAGTATCACCTCGTTGTTGACATTGCCTTTAGTACATCATTCTAAATTTTCTGAAAAGGATTTAGTATTGTATATTTAGTATTTATGATAACTCCAGAAATAATCATTTCTTACTTATGATAACTCCAGAATTAATCTTGCTCCCTCTACACTTACCTTGATTTAAAGAGATTCTGGCAAAATGTAAAAACCGAATTGCTACTAAAAAAAATATTTCCTGAAATTATACTGAGAAAATGAAACACAGGATTCAACTTTTAATTACGCATTTCTTTATTATATTTCATTTGTATATTCATAATAAATACAGATATAATTTAAATTCTTTTTCGTTAAACAGATTTCAAATTTTGCTCGAAAAATATGTTTAATATTTACACACAGTACAAGTCTCATTTTTCTTCTTCAGCTTGCGTGTAAGTTTAAAAATTAGAAAAATTCAAAAATTTTTCAAGATTCGGATTGAAGAACATTCAGGATTCGTCCCACTTCTATCAAAAACATTAACGCGTCCCTACACTAAGCTAACATTGCAGATAGACACTCTATGAAAATCAGTACATGATGAAATAGCACAGTTCACTCAGACTACCTTATCACAGGAAATTCATTTTCAGCTCAGGTTATATTCAGTTTACAAGATCTCAACATGCAAGCTTTTGCACATTGCAATCGTAGCATTATAATTGGGATGAAAGCATAAATTTCTCTTTAATGGCAAGCATTACAATTTCAGACTGTTAGATGATTCAGCTTTAACGCAATTATTTCTGGAGGAAAATTAAAAAATGCTCAGACACTAAAGCCTTCAAAAATGGGACTAGAATAAATGAACATTAAATTTCATTATGTTAACATTACGTTTCACCAATTATCACTGCGTGGAAATCATGACAATGCTATTAAAAGTTTTAAAAACACGCGTTAATGTTAAAGGGATTATTTAATCACAGAACTGGCATTACTTTACAGTTCTGTAGAACAAAATTAGATTATAGTGAGAAATATAGAATTTTGTACGCGTTTTTATTTATCTTTGCCTTACTGTCATTTAATACTGAACAATAGGTTGGTAATTGTTGAAAGTTCCGTCTGAATGTCTCCAGTTACAAAGCTTTTAGAAGTTTAGCGCAAACAGTAGACGTCGTTTCAAGAAACACTTGCATTTTCGGGACTCGTATGTCAAATTCAAATTAATAAATCATACATATTAATTAAAGTAGTTAACTGTGTGCTATTAACTGCTATGAAACAAGGAACTTAATGTAATTGAATAAATCACGCAATTATTGACAGAAGTGCATAATTTATTATTGCCCGTCTAGTCGAATTTTATGCAAGCATGCGTTCCACTTATAACATGCATATACCAAACAAGAGCTTATTCATGAAAATGTGCATATTTGTTTCTTAAGTATATAAATAAAATGTGATCAACGTTACGCATTTTCAGAGCAACACACACATGCGGAGCGAGAAGCCGACTTTCCCCAAAAAGCAGCAATTCGTATACGTTCTCAAATTTATAATAATACATAAGGTACTCATGCAGATTATTATTTTAAACATTATATTGAAAGTCATACGATTCAACGTTTATACCTTAAAATAGCGTCTATATACTTCTAAAAAAATATACTTCATCGAAAGCAATTAATAATTCGTTCCTCATGAAAAAGCGTTCGTTATCCTCGCATAGTGCAAAAATGCGTGACGGTTGGCATACACGGATCGGTACAGGCACTATTTTTTTATTTATTTTTAACAAACGCGTGATTAATCTGACAGTCTTATACTCACCAAGCGGTATATACCAAAAAGAAAATATGTCACGAATAACGATAGGCGCAACAACGCCGAAAAGATTTTCAATTCGGAAGATTCGCCCAAGGTCAAGGTAGGCGAAGCTTACAGAATGGAAATGACCGCATCACTAAATGAGAAATGATTACTCACAATGAGTAAACGCAACAACCTGCAGTTACAGGTGGTTGGAAGTCTTCCTTTACACACCAGGATAGTTAGTTAATACACATAAATAAGATAAAATTTTAGGGTCTACGGTGACACAGTGAACGAAGCTGGTTTTTTCTTCAGGAACCAATAGTTGTTAATATTCCTATATTTATTAAAGCATAATTCACAGAATAATAAACGAAATAAAGAATGCAAGCACCGAGACAAGTCACCCATTATTCATCGATTTCAATCATACTCTTTGCACTTATAAACATTACACCCGGCGATAGAAAAAGGAGGTTGTGTATTTATTAGGCGAAAGCAGACGTTAAAACAGGAATTAACGTTTATCGTGTCAGATCAAAAAATCACGATATTGTTTCACTTCTCAATAAAGGGTGATCCTTCATATTAGTGGTTAATAAAAGTTTGGGCTTGAATACTACTGAATAAATGATTTGAGATTCATTTTTCCGTAAAGACAAAATTATTTTTTCCTGTCAGCGGCATTTATTACAAATTAACGTAAACTTTTCTCCGTAAGTCGTTATATACTTCCAATATTCCACAAGTCCTCCCCCCCCCAAAAAAAATGAAAGCTTTCAGATTTTGCATTACGCCAAAAAGGGCCTTTTTTTAAAGCATATTGTGTGTTACTTTTATTTATTAAATATCATGTTCTTCGCACTTTTAACAATAAAATTCAACAGCAGTATCACAAAATAATTTAAAAAGAGCATATCTTTAGAATTTGCGATACACGGTCTCGTGCGCAGGAGTTTTTTTTTTTTTTTTTTTTTTTTTTTTTTTTTAATTTTTTTTTTTTTTTTTTTTTTGTGTCCGTACAGCGTTGCCGTTGCTCTCTTTGAAATCGTTGAGTTTGTTAATCAGTTCGTTAAAGTTTTAAAAAATATTAAATAGCTAATAAAACAAATTCCAAATTTGGACTTCCAGATGCCCATATTCAAGTGGAGGACTACGTTATTCAGAATTTGATGTCTCTAGCTACCGTTGTTTTTTCACAGTGCGAGAAACATACATACATTCATGCAGATTCCTTATTATTTAATTTCTTTAAATATAATGCAGGGCTCTAATATTTGGTGGCAAAAGTTTGAAAAACGAAACGCCGTTTATAGTGAACCAACGCAAAATGCCAAAACGAAATTAGCCCTTCTGGGCAAATTGCCCCTTTGGACTAAAAATTCCCTTCCCGTGGGTATTTGTAGTGCTCCACAGCCTTTAATCTACATACTCTCTCTGTCAACCAGAATATAAGCCCTTGTATTTAAGGGGACCCTAGGGGTAGTAGAAATAATGTCTATACGTTAAGACAACATAGTTACATGTTATCCTGCAGCCATAAGTCCTGCCCTAAACCTCTTCTAACGCGGAATAATTCGTATTTCAGTCGTCGTTCTGGAAAGTTTCATCAATCCAACAAACAAATAAAATTTTATCACTATTTAAAATTACCCTTTAAAGTTTGTTTTAGAAATGCAAACTATAACTGGAATAAAGCAAAATTTAAATGTTTAACATTCTACATTTTAACGTAAATTTAAATGTTTAACATTCTACGTTCTTATCTTACATTATAATACATTTTATTTAGAAAATCTAAGTAAAATACTTTTAAAATATTTCTTTTGTCAAACTGCTCAGATTAATGCTCCCATGTAAAATTTCTACTCGTAAAAGAAAAAGAAATATGAGAAATAAAACTAAAATTTAACTTTTATTTTTACATGGGCAAATGTTGTCCGATCTGCCATGAAAACAGGTTTTCATGTCACTATTACTTACCGCACCACTTTTTTTAATGTAAATACGCAATTCAAATTGAATTTTTTTATTTCAATTGTACTAATATTTTAATGTATCAAAACAAATTTCTTAATTAATATCAGCAAAAATTGATACCCAACATTTTAAAATTTAAATATGTTCATATGCATATTGACGTAGACTCGGCTGATTTGGAGCATAATTTGCAGAACATCTCTTTAAATCAAATTCTGATTCAAGCATCGTCTCTTGTTTTTTGTTTTTGTTATTCGTTCTTATTTCTTCTAGTGTCCTGCATTCGGCTAACTGAAGGGACCAATTACAGTAATGTTATTTTATTTCAGAATTCCTTAGGTATTGCTTGTTTTAATTTTGCGATGGGCTTGAACTAAAAAGGAAATAAATAGTACTTTTGTTTTCTTTCCGTTTACCTATTTGAGCAATTCCGACCCTTATTTGAAAGCTTTATGATGACTCTGGCATAGCGGAAAATAACTTTACAGAATATTACCAAATTCTGCCTTTTATCAGTTGGACATGAAATCATTATCTTTTATTTACAGCAGCTTTATGCTCACTTTTAGGAAGGGTATAATCTTTTTCATACTTTTCTTTTTAGCTAATTTATATATATAAAAACATAAAAAGGGACAATTATAGGCCCCAAAAAAATATTATGCCACAGTTGCACTAAAAGCTGCATTTAATTCTAGGGAAAAGTGATAAACTGGAAAAGTATACTGCTGTTATGGGTTAATAAAGGCAATGACTTGCAAAAAATGTACGCGTATTTTTGTCTAAAAATATACGTAAAAAGACTAGAGTATCTCATATTCCAAGTCCCCATAAATCACAAAATATCCAAATAAAACAATAAAATATACTTTACATTAGGTATTATTTGCTTCTGAATTTCGTAGTATTCGCCGCTTAAAAACGTTAATGCATCCAAAAATTTTCTCTAGTATTGAAATAGATTGCTTTCTGATTTATAAGGCATTCGAATAGAACTTAGTGCGCTGTTTACTATTATTTTTAATCAAAACATGCCTATAAGCTATTTTATAAATCTTAGACTTTTGGAACAGCAATCTACTCACACAGTTTCTCCCTCTCATATATATATATATATATATATATATAGTTTATAGAAAGCAGTAGAAGAACTAAGAGACCTTTTAGTCAAGAATTTTGCGCATTGAGCTGCAAAATTAAAATTAAAGCCAAGTAAAGGGAGTAAAATTCTAAAAGCTATTGCCTAAAATTAAATTACATATTCCTGTTCCTAGCAAAAAGAGAAAAATTCTAAAGGCAATCGCCTAAAAGTAAATTTGATACCTACGTTCCAAGGTTTAAAACTTAAACAAAATGAATTACTCAAAAGAATAACGGAAAAAAAAAACTAAAAACTAAATGTTGGTTTTCAAGAAAATCAACATTTAAAAATTTTGTAACACGTAAAAAAAAACAAAAAAACATTTAAAGCACAATCAAAATTAAAATTAAAACACCAGAAAAAATACAAAAAATGGCAGTAAATGGTAATTTAGCATACGTCGAGCTTTTTCTAGACTTGTCAAGGGAAAAGCACATCGGCTCGTACATAGGTAAGCTCCATTACGCGTTTCGTCAAACGACAATAATTGAGACAAAAGCGAAAAAATTTTAACAGATAAAAATAGAAAATAATCTATATAATACCGTAGGTCTCAATTCTTATCGTTTCTTTTCCCGACGCGCCTGCCATAAATTTTAATATATATATATATTTCTTCATATATTCCGAAACAGTTCTACTTATGAGAAGTAATGTAAAATGGATTAAATCGCTCCTGAACCACAGACGATAGCATAATTTACAGCAGTACTTACCGGACAAATTTATAACGTAAAACAGATGGAAATCGTTAACTATAAAAAAGATAAAAACAAAATTAAACAGATGTATCTTGTTGTTTGGATGGGAAATTTCCTTCCATAAAACATTAGTACTCTCTTTAGAGGGATCTTTTCTTGGCCTCGAACTGTTTGAGACTCAGTAAGCCTCTGTTACACTCCAAATTCGAGCAAAGTGACTTTCTGTCTAGTTTTAAAATGTTTCTAAAGTCAGGCATGGCATTATCATTCAAATGCGTATGCTGTAGCTTACTAGTGCTTTATTAGGCTGATAGCGTTATGCGAAACCTTTCCATCTTACTCCATTTTGCAGAAATTTCGCGGATTACAGAACTAGGGTAATTTTTCTTTCTTTTTCAGAAGACATTTCTTCCACAACTGTCCTTTGTTGCTGCTTCTGAAGTTACTGCAATTATTTCTTGTTGGGCTCATTTTCATGGTGCTTTAGCAACTTTTCCATATTTTCAATGTTTAGTTCATGTTTCGTTTAGAGAGAGAATATCATAGCTGACTAAAAAGACCTAAGTGTGAAAGTACTCACCATCTGTGCCTGCTACCCAATTAGAGGCCACAATTTCATCCAGGCTGAATTCATGGTCTTGTAAAGTAACTTGCTGCCAGGCATCGTTAATAAGAGTTAAGTGATGGAAGATATTAAGATGATTTTTCCATAAAGCTCTGAATGTCAATTATGTGGCACAGGTTACATCAAAACACCTTTGAAAATCCGACCTTTGAATAAATTGCCGACATGAGTGTTCGTAACTCGAGATAACACTTATCACCTTGGGCGAGTTTTGTTCAGATAATTTGTTCGTGAAGTGAGGCGTTTATGTTGAGGTTCCACTATGCTAACTCCACTCCAAATAACATTTTAATGTGACACTTCTCTCTACTTTTTTGTCCAAAGGGGCTTTGTCCCTGAAGGACTATTGTTTTCGTTTTGCGACGGAAATATTAAAAGTCTGTATCACTTTTCAAACTGTTGCCACAAAATATTGCAGCCCTGTATTATATTTAAAGAAATTAAAGAATGAAGAATGTACATAAATGTATGTATGTTTCTCGCATTGTGATAAAACGACGGTACCTAAACCATCGAATT
>KK119893.1:167729-197209 GCA_000611955.2 Stegodyphus mimosarum | reverse complement strand
TCTCGTTATCAAGACTATTACAGAAAGCTTCAACAGCAAACTAACCACAGGCGCGATGATGCAAAAGGCGCACAAGCGCAAGGGTGCGATACTTTCTTGATGCATCAAAAGAGTTTGACCGTATTTAGCACTGTGATCTAATTTCTAAATTAATCACATTTAATTTTCCAGAATTTTAATTAGAATTATCGTTTCTTTCCTCCATAAGAGCTCAATCAGCGTCCGAATCGTAAATGCGCTCGTGAATGGTCAATTTCATTATTAAGTACCGAACGTGTGCACGAGTTCGTAATAGACCGAATGCATACAGAACCGATGAAAGCTTGGATGAAATTTATTTTTATAGTTCTGGAAACCCTTTACAGTTCTGGGATTTTTCATAAAAGTACTCATACCTCTCTTCTTAGTATGACACAACACAATCAGTAATCATCACTTCAAATTACTAAGAACATTATACACAACACAATAAAAAGCCTCAAATGCGTAATTTTGCGCAGTGATCTCTCAATATTCTCAATTCTCTGAGCTAAATTCTGAACTAAACTGAAACCTGATGCTCTCTCCGGTCTTAAACAGTTTTCCTCCATCCACCGAGAAATTTCCAGTACCTTTGGATTCTCGAAATTATTGGAAGGCATATAACCGGACCAGCTATAGTTACACATGGATCGGACAAAAATGTCGCCAAGTTTCGCGACTTTTGCCAATTTTTCGCCAAATCTGGCGACAGTCGCTAGAACCATCGCCAGCTTGGATAGCCGTTTTCATCAATGTTAAATGAACTTACCTATGTAACCTTCTTTTTCCGGCAATGCCTCATGTTTTTAAGGCCTTTCATATTACATTATGCAAGAGAGTATAATATCTACGTAATATTTCGTAATATAGAGAGTGTAATATACGTAATATTTATATATACGTAATAGTTCCTTGGCTAAATTAAGACAGCCTACTATGAAAACATAGCAGCCTTTCAATCTGCGCAGCTTACTTTACGCCTCCCCCATATCGAGACATGGTCAAAAGTCAACCTCTACAAAAGTCAAATCCTGAAAAATCAAGCTTTCACAAAAATATCGAAAGTTCCTTGGCTTATAAATTAAAACCTTACGAAAATACATTTCTAAAACTGCTTACAATTTTTACTACAACATTAAATATCATCAAAGCAATATACTTTCAATTCAAAATCAAGAACCACAACCATAAAAAAGCACGCTTACCCAGCTAATAATTATTCTTTTGTAACAATTACCATCATTTGAAGTACTTTCGCTCCCTGAAAGCTTCAAAATCATTCAAGAGTATAATAATGAGTTCCTTCAAAACTCCTTTCTCCTCCTCCTTATCCCTCCCCTCCGAAAAAAAAAATAAATATATAATTGCTTTAATGAATTCCAAAAGAGTGAAAATGTTCCAGCTTTAGGTTCATGAGAACACGACACAATAAATCTAATGAATGGTTCTCGGTGAACGGTGGTTTAATGAAATTACGGATCCTAAATGTAACTGTAGGGATTTAAAAAAAAAAAAAAAAAAAAGACGAATTATCGAAACAAGAGCGACCACGTGTATAAATAATTTTGCTCATACAGTGAAATTTTACAAAGTACCGAAAACTGAGTAGAAGAATCATAACATTAATTCTTAGGAATTTATTGCGGCTAAGCATCTCGAAGGCTATTTACCTAAAAAGGTATGGTTTCGTCAGTGGCTTTCTACTGAAACCTGGCTTGCATTTACATCGTTAACAGAGGAAATACAAAATATACCCACGAAGATGCGGCCACTCATGAGGCGATGAAATTATGTTCAGTAAGTTTACCCATCAGCTGCAAAGATGTTCGAATAATAATAATAATAAAGACTATTTACTGTAAGAAGTCACTGCATTGCAAAATTCAGTCATAAATGTTTTAATTTTAGTCTTTTAACGTAGCAGTTTATAATGAAATAGTAATAAATTAACGTGTTTAAATACCTTTTTTTGGGTAACTAATACTCAAAAACTCAAGTCTATTTACTCTTTTTAAATCGTGACAATCCACAAAAACTACAGTATAATGAGGCTTTAATTATTCCTACTCCAGTTTCAACTTTTTTACCCTCGACGTATTAATATTCCGTGCATTTAATAAAAAACTTATTAACCTATTACACGCACTCATATATGACAAAGTAATAAATTCAAAACTTCCTTGTTTCCTCCAATTAAACACGGTCAAAATGAATATGGAACTAAACTTATTAGATGTCTTTATGGGTAATTAAAAACACATTCTGTCAGATTCATTTGGCGCGGCCACATTACAGAAATAAATATTTTAAAAGCATATGGTCAGTTTTTCTCTCCCGACCAAGAAAAGTCCATTTTAGGAGACACGTCATTACCTAATAATGAAAACTAGGCCATTTAATACACAGTTTTCCTCTCAAAGACACCTTTGTTAAATGTCTTTTTATCAATGCAATGGCATCAGTTGAAAAGCCACAATCATTACTTCATTAAAATAGCACTTTAAAGAAAAAAAAAGTGAGAGGCCTATGTCGACAAAACCATTAGAAACATCTGGTGCTATTCAGTACGAACTAAAACCCTATACTCCCTCCCCCCAATACACTCGTCTCTTAACGAAGAAGAGGCAATTATGAGATAAGCCTTGGTTTACTTTCTCCCATACAGCGAAATCCAGGAAGCATTTTATTTTTGCATTTTTTATTTTAAAAAAAAAAGTGTATTTTCAGAACATGCATTACTAGGACTCAGTTAAGTGAAGAAAATTAGGCACAAGCTTTTAAATATACCGCAAAGAAAATAAACCGTAAATGATAAAAAAACAGGAGCACTTTTGTCCTTTGAAAAAAGTCGCTTTTGAATAAGACAATAAGTATTAATATTAATACTGAAAAATAAAAGTTCTATTTACTAACGTTCTAAAGATACTAATACTTTCTTGTTATAGTTGAAGTTTTATTCTAAATGGAAAGTTCTTGGGTTGAAAGGTATACTGCCACAAAGCAAGTTCCATACAAATGTAAAATGAAATCTGTTGAAAATTCGTCAAGTCATTAAATATTTGTTAACTTCAGCATTTATGTCTTTTAAATGAAAATAGCCTGTTTACTGAACAACCTGATGAGTTTCACACGATAGTCTAACACGACGGTGCACTGAAACTCGCAGCAATCAGCACACGTGAGCGGTTTGGGGCAATTAAATGCACATCCCCAGAACTGCCACAGCTTTCATTGACCTCAACGATGTGCATCGCTACATGAACGCGGAGCTCGCCGATATCCATTGAATCAACGAGGCTGCAGATAAACGGGAGTAACTTCTAAAAGTTGAGGTACAGGGGAATCTTTCTCTATTATCTCCATTGAGTAGCTGCTCAGTATAAGAAGCAACTCCATAGATAAAATGAATATCAGTGAGTTCCGCCTTCATGTAGCCATGCTTGCCCCTCGAAAGTGCACAGGAAATAACAATTTACGCCTGCAGAACTTTTCTACCTCAACACGCCATTTTCGGCACACACATTAAAAACTGCCTATTTCGATCCCCTCAACTTGCCTTCACATTTCTGCCAAATATTTTTTTTATCAGCCTAGATACTTCTCTGCGGGAATGTAAAACCGCAAGGCTCTTTCTATGCCTTTTTTTTCGCCAAAGAAAAAGTTAATAAAAAAGTAAAAGTTAAAACAAGTTAATCTCTATATTTTTCCTTACGCAACAGAAAATTAATTCTATTTTTTCCAAGCTGGTTATTCACAGTAGGCAAGATGCGGCTTACCGTTGTCGTGCTTTTAACATTCGTGGGTCACTTCGTTTGAATGCCCGTACCATTCCGTCGTCGCGCTGAAAACGGTTCCTGAGTCACCTAAGAGGAACGGCCAAACAATTTCCTCCGTTAATAAATCAGAGTAATGTTGAGCTATAAATGTGCTAAGAAGAATAGAGGGATTCTCCTAACGTACATAATGCGCTCCATATAGTTATTCCACGATCAAGGCTAGTATGATGTTCTCTATCGTGAAGATCTATTTATGACACTGGCCGCACGGTCTTCACACCAATCTGCAACTGTCAATACTTCGGAGAAGATGACAGACTCATTGCTCAGCCTTCATTGATGCTTGTGCACATTGTAATAGCTTTTGACAGCAATGGCTTGGAGTCAACGATGACCTGTAGCTGGTCGTCTGACTCTAAGCCTAACAGGTGTGTAGACATTACTGGTCTCCTGAACTTCGTATGTGATGTTCAGGTTCACTCGCAGTAGAGTAAGAACATTAAGAATCATTCTCTTAACCTGACGATCCGTCCGAGGAGAAGACTGATTTTGGGCATCGTTCGCTGCCATCCGTTCTAACACTTGTTGAGTTCCACGATTCTGCCCTTTTCTATTTGCTGTCAATCCACAAAAATATTTAAATAAAATTTTATTAATGATAAATAATGAGTTTACACTAGCGTAGGTCAACACTGCATAGTGTTAATACCGGCACAGCATCGACAAGGCGTAGGAACCACAGCGGTACAAAATGCACACTGCATACTATAGCCAAAGATTATAAGAGCATATAATCAAGACGGAAACAATTTGAATAAATTATAATTTTTATGGTACCTCCATAGACTCGACATCGATCTAAGAGTCGAAACCGGTTTTTGAGGTTTCTTGTCGATTATGTGGCGGCAGAGAGGCTGTCGATCCTATGCAGTGTGTGCCGGTCAATTTGAGCATTCGCATTATTTTAATTATGCATGCAATCAACATCTCATTAATGAAAGGTCTGTTCTAGAGCTCCACACTTTCTAGCCAACTGTTCGTTCCAACAAGTTGAAACTCTCGCTTTCTACTTCATCAGTATCAAAAAAATCGTAAATGAAGAGTTTCCCGATATTTAGAGAGGCATATCAGCTAGAAGTTCTGATCTCTCATGAAAAATGCCCCATGGGTCATTATTACATTGCATATTAAACCGTAGTATTTTTTTTTTAAATAATGTAACATAAAAATCAAAAGAAGCGAAGCTTTGCGGGAAAAGTAAGAATACAGAGGCAGGTCTAACATTGAGAGAATGACTATCTCACTAACAGGTGTCTAACAACACTGAGTAAATAGCTCTTGAGATGCGCTTTGCACTGCGTTATTGTTAACGTTCTAAGAAGTGTGAAAAGTAACAACTGATTGTACTCTGTGATACTGTGAAGAATTGTGCGGGTATTTTTGAGGGAAGTTCCAGAAACGTGAAGTGTTTCTCTTCAAACTATCATCAATTCTGTGTCAATTCAATCTATTACGAACCCCTACACACGCAATAATATACATAGTTACACTGAAAAATTAGTAACAGCAACACTATAAATGCAAATACACAATACAATGACAGTATTTGCAATCACAAGTTTTTGCAACTAACATGGAAAACAATACACGTGAATATACCCATATTAAATGGAGTATGATTACATATTTACCAGCTATACGTACACAAGAATATGCTAATATATAAAAGAAAACAGATCTTTCTGAATACATCAGGAAGTACGTCATATACAGATTTAAGTAACTGATCGGGAGCATATTATACGTAGGGGAAAATACGACAATCACAGTAGTATGTTTTTATCAGTATACATTATATCGTCAACATTTGCAAATTCCGACATCTCTTCCCCCCAATTAACATGGGAAATAATAGAATTGATCACATAGAAGTTAAATGAAGGATGATTCCGGGAACTAAATTTCTTAGCTGGAGCCCTTGAGCATTAGTGGTCTTATACTAGTAGCACCCGAAACAATTTTACATGGGCCGCGAGTAAAACTGTTGAACACATTTCAGTTGCGCATTTGCTGTAAATACATTTCTTATACTATTTGAGATACAGAGGTACGGACTGAACTTACATTTGAGACTGTTACTGAAAGACAAAACAAAATGAATAGACTAGGGTTTTGTCTTTGTCTCATTGCATGCATGTACGCTCAGCCATGTGACTGTGGTAAGGCGGAAGAACGTCACACTAAGTACAATTAATGAATTTCGTTCATCAGCTGTAGTTAGTGGCGCTTCATAATTCTAGGAATTCTGGTTCCCCCTTCCTAATTGTGTTGGTACTTTTGATATATACTTCCCTTGAGTCGGTTAATAGCTGACTAGCAAGACGCACAGCTACGTACTTTATACAGTTTATCAATATATATATATATATATATAGTCATTATATTAACTCTCATCTTAGAAAAAATTCCGACTCGTCACATGTCAGATCGTGCATTCGGCTCCCATGCAATTTCATTTCAAGACCACTGCTATACATGATTATGACAAACAGACTTTAGTACGATAGTCTTCTACTTTGTTAAACATTTCATGTATTACAGCGTATTTTAATTGATAACACTGGAGATTGTCATTGTGCGTGCTAATTTTTTTATGACACTATCTGTCCATGCGGACCAGTTCAAGGGTCGGAAAATAGTAAACCTTCGAACAGTTTGTTTTGGTAATTTAATCTACCATGGCAAAGCAAGCGAGGATATCTGACTAAGGAAAGGGATGATTTCGTCCCTGACTTTTCAAATCTTTTCAAGTCTATTGAATGTACGGGATTAATGTATCTGAGTGATCGCACTGTTCTGAAACTGACTTAGTTATAGTACACGTTGATGACCCTGCATATATGCCTTACATTTGCCAATAACCTTTAGTGGTAACATGCAAATTATAAGAAACAACAACGATTTTTCCCGTGATTTGTTTACTAATTTTGGCTGCGCATGTGACGTCTACTTCACATCCAAAAACCGCTGCGCTCAGCCCGTTCAGACGACCACATTTATTATTATCAGCTGATATTAATCCCAAATAATATTACGGATTTTCATAATGATGATATTTAAGATACGATCAGGATCTTGAAAACTACATCTCAAAGTATTTTTCAAGAGAAAAGTGTAAATGTTTAACTGACAATAATTATCCATCAGAGAGTCCCAGTCTCTCTAAGCAAAAGTTTCTTATACAGTGATCTCTGAAAATTATTAAAATTAATAAAAATACCTCCAGTAGTTTCAGGATGTAAATATGCAAATGATTTGAAATCTTCGGGGGGGGGGCTGGAAAAGACAACTTGTCTTTACTGACTGATGTCTAGAAGGTGTATAGTTCTTATGCCGAGGTACAGCATTATGCTCTTGTGATTATTAAAGCCCGTCCACACTAGTACGCTAGAGACGTAAGTGACACAACGAAACGCACGTCGCCGGCGAAAAGTCCAAACGAGGACGCGAGCGAAGTCTGCGTTTAGCCAACAGAATTATTGAACAGAAAAAGTCATGTGACACTCATAAGGCTGGAAGTGTTTCATCTTCTGTTTCGTAGTTTGGTCAGAAGAATATCACAATCGATTCGTTTTATAGTGAAATTTTGTTTATTAAGCAATTTAACAACTCGGATAGTAAACAGTTATTATACGCACAAATCAGTCTTATGCTAATTAAGATTTATAAAACTGTTTTGGTTGTTAAGATTTATAAAATTGTAAAAAATTTAAATTTATAAAACAGTATATAAAGAGAATTAAATCACTTGAAACCCATCCACCATTTATAAAACAGTATATAAAGAGAATTAAATCACTTGAAACACCATCCACCATATAATAAAATCAACTTCATATTTTTTAATCTTTCCTCCCTCCCTTGGCTTCTCGTTTATGTGTGGTATAACAGTACGTGTAAGGGAATCTGTGTAGCAAGTAAGAGTGTTCTATAATTTTATTATTCTGCATATGTTATCACACAAATAAATAAGGAGAAAAAATTTCATCCAATAAAATTTCTAAAGATATGCTGTTTTTAAATATTTTAGCACAATGACACGTTAGCCCATATGCTCTCAAAACGTCTATGTACCTGAGAGGAGGGGAAAAAAACGCCTGTTTGGGAGTAATATAAAGCCTGAAAGCTTTCAGATTTTTTTCTTTTTATTATTTCTTATTTTTATTTATTTTTGAATTTAGAATAAAATTTAAATTTTGGGCAGTTTATGTAAAATTATGTGGCTAATAAAATATGCAATTAGGTAAAAATTATTCGTAACTGTATTTTATTGAATACTCTTTCACAGTCAACTGCTTTATTTTAGAAGTTGTTATATTGTTAAATTAGTATTTAATATTGAGATACTTATAGAGCTTCTTGTTATACATGAAATAACCAGGCATGAAAGTGCAAGTTGGCAAAAAAAGCTGAACAACGCGTGGACACAAAATTACACAAAAACTAAATGCGCACACGCGCGAGCTAAAAAAACGCATTTTAATAAAATATCAACCTTTTAATATAAAAAGTATTAAGCATATGCATATAGTTAAACTAAAATAATACTTGTACTTACTATTTTGCTATTAATTTTATCTTCCACTTGTAAAAAAAAAGTAAATCACCAAGAGATTGTAATGAATTAACCTTCTTTAAGATGCTCTTTATGTAACTTAATATAACAGTTGATACATGAACACTGTACACAACATTACAACACACTAATATACATATTTATGTTATATATTACTGCCTATTTTCAGGCAATGACAAGTTTTAGAGATAATATATATATATATATACATATATACCCCCCCCACACACACACACATTTGCCGGTCGCGATTCTCAACGGTTCTGCATCGATCTCAGAAACAGCCCGGGTGACGTTAAAAAAAGCGGAATTCCGCGAAAACAAGGAAAACTTTCATGCCTGAATAACGAACATTTGTAATAATTAAGGAGAATTCTGTAAGGCAAAAAATTTGATTTCGTAGAAACTGTAATTTGTTTAGGTTCCTCTTACTTAGGGTGTTACACACAGGTGAAGCATATGGATATACTGGTCGGATGATTGTTTATAAATATACAGTTTTCCCCCTTAATGAGAATTTGAAATTTATACCAATCTATATGGTTTGAGTGAATTGAGGATGCTGTAAATAATGCTGACGATTTTACTTCTGCGGACAGTTACGATCTCTTTGAAAAAAAAAAAAACCCAATCTATGTGGTTCCGGACCAACTGACGCCATATTGAAAAGTGTAAACAAATTTTTTTCGACTATGGCACGTGATAAGAACTCAGTCAGCTATTGGCTGTTCATTTACGTCACGCGCGAAAAAGCTGAACATGAGCGAACTCAGTTTTACGTCTTCTGCGTAATGCGAATTTACGCCGGCGAAAAAAAAATTACGGCAACTACGTTGCGAGCGTACTCGTGTGGACGGGCCTTTACCATATCAAACACCATATAACCCATACCACAAATGAAAAAAAAAGTTATGTTTAAAACTTAATTTCTTAATGCATAAATGCTTTTTCTTTCTGGAAATGAGCGTTATAACGCATTCAAAATCTTACGCTTCTCAGTGAATTATAGTAGGAGTTAATAAAATAAATGAAAATGAAATGACAACCTGAACATAACTGTTTTGTGCCGCGAACCGCAGTCTTTAAACAGGACTAATATCACCTCTGAAAAAAATATTACTCGATACATGAACTGATGACTAATTGAACATGAAATAGAAAGCTTTCGGATAATATTTATTTTATACATCATAGAATCTGCGATCGATTCTTTCTCCGAAAGAAACTCTTTCTGCAGAAAATAAACGGCGTGGTAAAAAATCATATCTGCCGTAATACCTTTTTTCTAGAAAGGAGCTCTTGGCACGGCAAGCCGTCATACAGAGAAATCCATTTCCCCTTAAATAAAACAAACGAAACTTCACGCAATACTATATTTGCTCTCCACAGTAGAAACGCAACATACAGACGCATCAACGTCAATCAAAGGTTTGACGCAGGACTTACGATGCCGTTTATTATTTTCCTGCGGGTTATCTTTCAAACTAGGAAAGAATAAAAAAGCAAGCACGATTCATTCAGCTAATGCGAAAGTTTTCAGCCTGCATGCTTATACTTAGTCGAGGTCAGAGAAGGGAAATTTTAAACAGCTGTCATTGAGGTTTAAAATAATGATACCTCCAAGGAACTTTAGAAAACAGTAAAGATTGCGCACTCAATTAACGATTATTTCGGGAGTCCTATAAAAATGACCACGGTTAATGAGGCAATTTTTAACTTCGAATGTACATATTTGGTTACCTAACTGGTTTTTTCCTGAAAGAAAACATCATAAAACTGCATGCGAGTTATTTTTACTACGTGATTCAACTGAGCATTTACTCCATAAAGAGTTAAACCTTTGTACATTTACTCAATTACGCTATACCTGTAACATCTGAGACTCAAATATTTTATCTTTTGCGGTATTTATTTTTTTAATTTGGAGGTTGTTTAAGATGGTTTGCTTTAATTATACAGCATCGTTTAGCTGCCGACAACGAAGAATTCTTTCTGCATACTAGTTACGCTTACTGTTATACTTCCGTTTCCTTTTTTCTCTGCTTAAAATTTTGCAAATATAATCGAATACTGGAAAGGTTAATGCCTAATATATATATATATATATATACGCATAAAAAAGGGTACATGAATTCTGTAGTTTGTGTCCAAATTTCGTGGAATATTGTACCGAAACATATTCAAATTTCAATAAAATTCATCACCGATACATGGTTAGTAGCAGAGGCTACAGCAAAGCATTCGAGATATATCTGCCTAATAAGTGAAGTTCTTGTGGAGCGCTTTCAAGAGGAAACTGGCTCACATTTATTTACAGATGGGAAGCCAATCGATGCAACCAATCGTTTAGTCACTAGCAGCACAAATTATCAACGTTCTGAAGCTTCAATCTACTAGTACTGGATGACGGGCAGCTTTTATAGTATTGTATGAAAACATGAATTTCCTACCTCTGAATAAAGCTTTACAAATCTGCGCAATTGGGCTGTTATTTTAAATACAATTCTCGCTTATTCACCCACCTTTAACATTAAAAATCCTAAATGTGTATGCGATAATTACGACGTTACAGCAATTCACAAAATAAGAACGCAATTAATTAATACCCGTGGAAAAAAAATAATAACTAAAAGCGACAAATCATAAAGAGTCAATCTGGACACTTCCGGCAGTCTTATCATCGAGCTAGCTGAACAGCAACGCTTACGACCTTCAAGAACTGCAGCTTAAGCAATTTAGATAGTGGGAGAAATTTCGACAAGGTTTCCTAACAAATTATTATCTTACTTAATAGCAGGTTTTTTAAGATGATCTCTGTTTAATAGACCATTTGCAGACGTTCTAACTAGACTGATGGATTTAACAATATCATGGCGATGAAATGGCAATTTAATTTCACTATTTATCAAAAAATAGTGAAATTAAATTGTCAAAAAAAAAGTTCCATCAATACCGTCAATGAATATCCTGCAAGAAAAGAAAGGTGACACATGATATCACACAAGCATGGTAACAATCTTTTTCTTCCCGCCTCTCAGTATCTTTCGGTTTTATCCTAAGCTCCTTTTCCTGATCTAAAACAAATACCACTTGAAATCGTTTAAGATATGCAAAATTCCCAAAGACAATATCGGATAATTTAACAGTGTTCTTCATTTTTAACTGTTTAATAGTTGCAAAAATCCAATTTTTTTTAACAGTTTTCACAAAAAAAGTAACTGTAACTTAATTGATCAAATTACACAAAAACGAAAGGCTAATAGATTTGCTTTTAATATGTGTAGCCAAAGAAAAAATAGTTATAAAACATACTAAAGGGCAACTAATTATAATATTCAAAAATGGTGAAACATGAACGCCAAGTAAATCAAAGGATGCAGATGCTTTGCACCTAAGCACGATAAAATGTTTGAATTTGAAGGAAAAAAATTCTACAAGCAACATAAACGGCAGTGTAGGCAACAGCAAAATATATCATAACATAACATCTAGTTCAGTTTGTAAAAATATTTTCCATGCGTAACACATTTAATATCCCAAAGATTACGTTATTTTTAATAATGGCAAAAGAATGCAGGACTATACGCGTAGAAAGACGTGCATAGCTGGTAACATTGAAATCTTAAATTTTTGCGAGAAAAACCGGGAGGTTTTCCTGCCGCTCGGCGACACCATTTCAAAGGAACTCCAAACTGACTTTAATTCACTTTAAAATGCATAGTTCAGGTACTGAGCTATTTGTAGTTCAATTCTGCTGTAAAATATATCACAATTTAATTTGTACAACAAAAAGAAAAATTAGAACCCACTTCACACAAAGACCCCCAAAAAGTGAAATTCAATACTAAAAAATTCAAAAATCTAATAACTACAATATCAGAATTAATACTTTAATTCTGATTGCGTATTTATTGGATTTTTTGAAATTCTTTAGGACTGAATTTCACTTTTTGGGGGGCTTTGTGTAAAACCTGTTCTAAATTTCTTACTTTTGTCTATACTGATCAATTTTCAGCAGCACATAGCACGAAAATAATTTGAAAATTTATGTTTTTTTTAAGGGTTTTTTGCGATATTACCATTTAATTAGATACTATTTGGCTAATGTCATTTTTTTAATTTTTCTTACTTTTTTTTTTCTCAGAAAACCCCGAGTACTGAAAGAAAGCTATTATTTTACCCTGGAAATAAAATTAATAATAAATGTACACAGCATTTGTGTGAATAAATTCGGTAATGCACCATATACTAAAGTAAATTAAATTAAAACACAAATATTAATTGATTTAACATTGGTTAAATCTTCACATGAAAATCAACTCATGTATATAGTAGATAAAGACACTCAGATCAAATGAAATTTAATAAGATAAATAAAATGCAATGAGGGAAAAAAATACAATTCAAATGAAGTAAAATTAGAGAAGAAAAAGAAAAATTATTCTAAAAATCATAAGAGGGGCAGAAATGGAATTTTTCTAATTTATTTTATAAATTTCATTTATTTATTCATTTATTAGTTGAACCGCTGGGAAACATTTTTCTCTGTAAAGGCTAAAAATTAAGAACCGCGAGATTCTGTGACCTATCAGGTGTACAGGAGATTTGAGAAGAAAAACCGGAAGAGCTGGTACCTACGGACATGCCTTCGTAAAGTCTTTCTGGAGGAAACTGACCCATATTTATGTTATGTGTAGAAAAAAATATGGAAACACCCAAGCAACGTCCAGTACGTTTCATCTCCGGAAAGAAGGACTCGAGGCAAAACTACCAGCGTTTGGCAGCTTCAATCATTTGACAAACTGATCGGCCTTTTATTCCAAAGAAACTGTTACTCTACAAATGAATAACTTAATAAGATACGTTGGAGGATTTTCTTTATCCACTAGCTTGAAATAAAGTAATCAAAGTTAGAAAAGGGAATAGAAATTAAACTACAATAACTATGAAGATCAAACTAGTTTCAGCTGAGAGATTAAAAACCGCTGAACACTGGTAGTTTGATCGAGATTTAAATCCCTGCGAATGACCTAGCTGCATGAGGGATTTCATAGTTTTCTCTATACTTAACATGAATACGAGCTAGTTTCCCGGCAGAGAGCCTTTGCGTACTTTACCATAATCCACATAAATCAATAACAACAGAATTTTGATTTGTTACACATTTTCGTCTCAGTTTTAAAGGTAATACAACTTCATTGAGGGGAGAATAGTCTAATTTCTAAAACTTCGTGTATTACAGGAATAACATGAACAATGATTTACTTCATTTAAAAACTTGATAATGATACATACATCATTTTACCACATCTAAATATCTGATAATGTTAATTCTTTAGCGAACATGAAAATAACAAAACTATTATTTTTTTACTACCACATTAAAATAGGCTTAACGTTTCAACTGCCATTCGAAAGACACCAAATGTTTTAAGCACGGCGCTTCACCCGTATAAGTATATAGGTTATATTGACTAATTACGAACGCTGCCAGAAGAAGAAGTTTTACACAGGGTCCCTGATTAGTTAAACCAAATCCATAAACTAATTAATAAGCATTAAATCAGCTACATCAGCTAAGTTAAAAGACGTTCAGTTTTTCCCCCTTTCTTTTCCCTCTATTTATTTATTTATTTTTATTGTTATTCTCTCTTTTAAGTATGATACACAAAATAAAAAGATTTTTTTTTCTAGTAAATAACTTCTTTTAGCTTTTATCTTTACACGAGTTTTCATTTTCCACTATTACATATAAGAAATTGATAATAAATAAAACTATCGAAAAACTTATACATGCCTCAGAAAATACTCTTGCGTAATACAAAATTAGGCAATTACGGAAAATTTTCACAGGACCCAAACATGGCCCGGGGACCTAAATTAAAACTGCTAAAATGATTAAACGTTAATTTTCAATTTGTCACTATGGATATAACTTTTCCATTTACCAAGTAAACGAACTATTATATGTTTAAACACCCCCCCCCACGAAAAATTTCCAGTACGACAGAATCTAACAGAGTTGAAAGGAATAAGTGGTTACGATTAATGCCATGAACTGGTGCTAACATATATGTTTTAAAATAAATTGCCCTCTCCCAGCACATGCAAATTCAGAATTAAAAAGCCATGTTTTAGACATTAAGACATTTCAAAATTCAAAAATAAAGTAGCTTTTTAATCTCCCACATACACTTCTTTGTCCTCTTTGTTCTTTCAAAACTCCTTTCGCGTCCCCTTCTCGCAAATGCACACTTCCTAAACTCTTCAGTGTTTTTACACGTCTAACTCTGTTAAAAAACATGTTAACGAGTCTTAAAAGATCACAAATCACACCTGAAAAGAAAAAAAATGCTCAACGCCAAGCAAAGCCAGATCCCCTCTTTTATTATTATTATTTTAAATATGTTCGCATTTTATTTGTGCTACAAGTTCTCAGCAATCCACTCTGATACAATAAAGTAAGAAATGAAAGCTTCGTGTCTTGGAGAAAGGTCTGAACTTCTCATCCTAAATAAATAACAATTGCAGGGCCCAACTTGAAGCCCAAGATCAGATACTGAGGTTGGAACCCACCATGATGTTCGGTGCTCATTAACCACCATAAAATCTGGCGTAGCCACAATACAGATAAAGCAATAAATCTCCTTTTTGGGGTCAACGATTTTTCGCAGTATTTTGCAGAAACCAATTTACAGTTGCATCACTGTATGTCAGCTGGAAATTAAGAACTACGGTCAACAATGCAAGGTCTAAATACCCTGAACAGATTTCTCTATCTTTTCAAGGAAAATTGGATCATTAAACGTGGAAATGGGGACATGAAATGCTCATAATGAAGCACCGTTTATCCGTCTTTTACATTTATACACGGTCCAATCTTGGTCCCGATGTATGCCGATTAATTTTAATACTAAAATATTTCTTTCATAGGTCGCATAACTTCGGTTATACGTCGCTTTTGCTTGACTTACTGCACTGGTTTTACATTGCGCAGTTCCACCGTTGAAGTATTTTTCACAGAAATGGGGACAGGAGGAAAAAGAAAAAAGGCATGAGACATCAAGTCTGGTACAGGAGTTGAAAACCAGTTCGTGAATACAGAGGATACTAAGAAAAGGTTTGTGAACAGTCCCTTGAAAGACGTATAAAAGGTATTCCACTGTATTACCAAAAGAATATAATGGTACCGGTAATCAAACCTGAGGTAAAGCTACTACTTTTCGCAAGCCAAGTAAAACCGAGGATAAGAAAACAGAACGTTGATAATTGACGCAAATTTTGTTTTAGGAAAACGCTTTAAGAGTTGAATACTCCGGCTGAAGATGGTGTTAGTGTTGACTTCCTGCAAATAAATCTACCAAATAATAATAAATCTACCAATTAATACTAAAGCTTCCTGCAAATAAATCTACCAATAAATCTGCCAAAATAAAATCTACATCAATCAACGTTGTGCTTTCTTACGATCATTTTTACGCCTGAGTCATTCAGACTGCAGAAGTCTTTCTCTAATAAAACCTGCCTTGTTACACATCACAGTGAGAGAAAAAATACTCATCATCAAACGTACTGCCGCTGGGAATCAAACCTGAGGGGAACTACTACCCTTACTTTACCGTACCCTCTCGGAACTGCTCGACCATAGGCAAATCTACATTTCTTCCAACTAATAAGCAAGTATATATACTAATTCCAAAATATTACATGGCTTTGAAAACTTATTCTCCTCGTCTATATAAAATAGGGGTGGGAATCAAGGAGATTTGATTAATGTTAGCGATAACAAGCAGTGATCTGAAATGACAGTTGTGACAACTCAGTATCAGTCAGCATTATGAAGTACATCACAAATAACACCTTTTTAAACAAAATTTTATACAACAAAACAAAAAAAAAATATTTTTAAACAAAAGTTACGTCGCTAACTTAAAAAGAACCGCATTAACAAAATAACAAATCAAGTGAACAAAATTACACATTACATTAGGGGAATAATTTAAAACATGAAACGAATTTTAAATAAAATTAGTTAGCCACCAAATTAGGAAGATGAATACTATACTTTTAATTCAATCCTGCATTTGAATACAGAAATGGAAAACAAACTACCTGAAATTCAGAATAAAAAATAAAACAAATTTTGACATTATAGTCATAATTCCTTTTGACGCTGTATGGAACCTAACTAGTTGCTGAATGCTAAATTTTGGCTACATGGCGACTTAACGCCCCCTTACTCTTCTTGCGAAGTTAATCCGAACTCGGAAGAAAGTCGTTTTTTCTTAACTTCAGTTTAACAGCTTACACACCTCATGTAAGTACAGAACAAGTCACCACCTTTCGCGGGATTAGTAGAACATAAAAGTCAGCATAAAACTTAAGTAATTTAAGCACGCGACTCATGAAGCAAGGTCCTCGTAAGTTTTGGCTCAGGACTTTCAAATCACGCGAGCAAAATGCTAAAGCGGATTCAGAGCGATCTAGAAGCTGCACGAAAATAATTCGGAGACGATCCCTAACTTCTTGAATACGTTAACTAATAAGCATCTTGGTGGGAGCCGACGAATACAAAAGGCAGAGTAAAGATAAAAATAATAATAATAAAAATTTTAAACAAACCGTAAATGTTTCAGATTTTAAATTACGTCCAAAGAGGTGTTTTTTTAACGTTTTGTGTGTTACCTTTATTTATTAAATATCATATTCTTCGCACTTAAACCATAAAATTCAGTTCAACAGCAATATCGCAAAATAATTTTAAAATGAGCATATCTTTAGAATTTCCGATACACAATTCCGCGCGCTCGAAATAAAAAGTTTGTTCCCCCTTTCTTTTTTCCCCCGTAGAGTGTTGCCTGTTGCCATTGCTGGCTTTTAAATCGTTGAGTTTGTTAATCAAAAATTCATTAAAGTTTTACAAAATATGAAATAGATAATAAAACCAATTCCAAATTTGGGCTTACAGATGCCCATATTCGGGTGGAAAAGTACGTTATTCAAAATTGGATGGCTCTAGGTACCGTTGTTTTATCACAATGTGAGAAACATACATACATTTATGCAGACTCTCCCTTATTGAGTTTCTTTAAATATAATACAGGGCGATAATGTTTGGTGGCAACAATTTGAAAAGTGAATCAAACATTTATAGTGAATCAACGCAAAATGCCAAAACGAAAACAGTCTTTCAGGGACAAAATCCCTTTGAACTAAATAATGAGTTGATAAACATAAAACCCTATAAGTTCATTGAAGAATATTCATCGCAGTGAAGTTTTGATATCTGAATACATCAATACCTATTTAAATAGCTTCATTAAAGAACCAACTTTTTATTGCAATCGTAATATGTAATTTATGCCTACTTTCAAAGCAATAGACTATAGGCTTAGTGACTTTTGATTTAATTTTAGGCTTCACATATACACAAAAGGGCAATTTATGCACCTATTTTTGCACTAAGAATATAGATATTATAGGAATACGAAAATTAATTACGTGCGCAAAAAAAACTTCCATTAAAAAATCGCTTTCACTCTTCAAAATGAGACATAAATCAGAAACAGACGTGAAACACTAAAAAAGAAAACTGGGTACTTAAGCTGCAGAACATAAATGTCCGCAATAAACTGATATTTTAGATTTTCTTCCATACAAAGTTAACGGAAAACATATCAAGAAACACATATAAATAAGATCGCCTATATATAATTTTGATGTGTGGCAGCAACGATCAACAGGCCAATAAACGCAGCTGCGTGACAGCACAACCCCTCTCTATGGGTGAAACGCGAATTGTCAGTATGTGATTACTGCCACATTCAAATTTCCAGCGAACAGCACAAGAATAGTGACCAGATAGCACGCATGTCTTCGCCATTATTTAGGGAAGGAGTATATTTGGCTATGCAAGATATATATGAAATGGTAATTAATCATGAGGGTAAACATTCGAACGACTAAACAAACAGATAACCATAAAATCAATATTCTGTACGTAAACGTTAAAAAAAGGGGGGGTTGAAAATATAAGGCTTATATTGAGTTCTTTACTTATGTTGAGTCTGTCACTCATAATTAAAAAAAAATACAGAAATAAATTATTCGAACATTAACGTAACAAATTTCAACAATATACACCTTTAATTCACCATATTATTATGACTGTATTTCTGACAATTATTATGACTGTATTTCTGAGTAAAAATGGCTATCCTTCAATTTGGTTTGGTTTGTTTTAACTTCCGTTTGTTTTGATTATGGCAAAGCACTCGAGGGCTATATGCCTATCCTTCATTTCAGAAGTACTCACGGAATTTCAACAGAGCACAACTTATTCAAAGAGCTTATTCAACAATCCCACGATGTCTTATAATAACATAAATACTCTTCCATCTCTTTTACTTAAAGACATCACCGTTTTTACTCTTACATCACCATTTTTTCAACCACCACATGGTTCACTGGCAAAAATGTTAGTACTTAACCAGTATTGAAGAAAAAGTTCAATAATATACATCAGAAAAACAATATGAATAATTGCCAATCAAAGCAGTCCAGAACAACGCAGTGAGGGGTAAAATTAGGAAAATGCCTTACTTTAAGAAGAAAATAACTTTAAATACACACCTTCTACTATGAAACAGTGGTTCTGAAATTGTAATACACAAGCAGCTTACAGGGAATAGGCGAACAGTTGTCAAAGGAAAGATGTTTAAATCTTAAAGGAAGGGGGAATAATTTGTTCTGAAAACTTTTTTTTAAAATTATTAACCATGCCATCAGATTTATGAACACAGTATCTGTTTAAGAATGCTGCTTTATTCATAGTATACCTAAACAACAAATACATCAACAAGGTAAATATAGAGCTTGGCCTCCGAATTGAAATTTCACGTGGATAAACAAAATAAAGAAAATTACATAAAATCAAGCACGCACACCTTCTTACAGAAAAACTCTTAAGGCTTCAAATCTTCCAACTCCAGAACTATACTTAAAACTTTTTATTACAAAAATTTGAATTCAAGTTTGTTTACGTTTTGTTCTTTTTTTCGAAAGAAATATTGAGAAAAACGAGTAAAACCTTTCTACAAACATTTTACAGAAAAATTTTAATTCACTAACTGATCATTACATTCTTAATAAAGAATAAGATTAAGGCAATAATGGCATGATTACTAAAACAACCTTGATACTGCATAAATATGCTTTTCAGTTAATTAACTGCTGTTGAATGCTAAAGTTTCTATAGGCGAATTTTACCTTGGGGTAACATCAGATTTTTAGTCATGGCCAAAAGGGGTACTATTTACCGAAAGTTTCAGAACTAATTATACTACAGCAAAAATAAACAATTTAATATTTTAAATAATTTTGAAGGTTTTAAGATATACTAAGTTCGTCTGCTTACAACATAACCACAGTAAGCTGGATTGATACTGATTAATGGAAAAAACAATAGGGCTATCTGCCTAAGGAAGTAATACCTCCGTGGAGGACTAAGGGTAACTAGCTAGTCTTTACGTTACACATGTGAAAAACCACCAGCCCATTAGGCGGGACAGGAACTGGGGTCGATTTACCATTATTCGAAAATTTTATCCACTCGCCTATAAACTGGCCTGTACTATATTGGGTTGGAGATTTTAATTTAAGCAAAACATGCGACAGCTAAGCTCCATCCTAATTTCGATTAAAAAAAAAAAGCTCAAGGGATGAATCCGAGCATCTGGTACTCCTTCCTCTTCCTCTAACCTCTCCATAAAAGCAGATTCTGAATATCTTATGAGCATTCTCAGTCCAGACGTCAAGCTCGTAATCAAAGATTAAATTGAATCCGATTGTCTCTTGGATATGCGGCAGATTTCATAATCTAAGAAAATATGCGGATGATGTCTCATATTCGTGCTTGGAGTTAATGCCATTTGTTTTGCGTCATGATCGCAGACAGCTAATCAAAGACAAAAATTACATGGAATGTTTACAACAAAATAAAGATTTCCCTAATGCACGTAAGCCACCCTAAGCCACCATTAAAATAACTTAGAAAGTCTTCCACAAAAGATCCTGAGTGTTCTGCTGTAATCCATTAACCAACCAACCTTATGCTTAATACATTATGGTCAAAGAAGGAAGGATTACTGCAGATGATACCATAGTAGTTATAAGCTGTACGCGATCGAACGCCGAAATGATAAACACTCGATAAACTCTGCATTACACTGTGACCAAGGATTAGTAAAGATTTCTGGAAAACGAATAAACTTTCTTGTTGGCAGTTACTAAGCGCTAACAAATCCTCTAGACTATAATTCTTGGGAATCCTACGATGGCAGTTTTATTCACCAGAAAAGTGGGCTTTTAAAAGCATCAATGCTCAACTAGAAGACAGAACTTTCGAAATTAGCAAGCGCATGGCTCTACTGGAAGAGATTAAAGTAAACGAACATTATCCTCCATTAATGGAAATCAATATCAACTACTGATCCAAATATAGTTTGAAGATCTTGTCTGAAGAGCATGAACCACTTACCAATCTCTCAAAGCAAACATAAGCGCTATGCAGCCAACGATGATCGCGTTCCCCAATTAGTTTCACTCCCTACGGCTATTTCCTATAATAAAGTTGAATAGAATATTCCCTCAAATAATCATGCCGACTCTCATCAAATGGTTATTGCGATTAAACACTTTAATATCGCGAACACAAACCATATGCATAGAGCGGTTTACGCAAAACAGCTCGTAAAATTATCAGAGCACCTTCCAAATTATTTTTAATGCCTTATAAATTGTTTCGCATGCATTATTCTAACTTTTATTTTCCTAAAGGTAGTAATATACAAAGCATGTTAACTAAATAATAAATATTTTTATCTATTAATGTAAAGTGGAAGGCGTACATATGTTCATGCGTTTCATGAAGCAGTGTAACACAATTATGGAAACGCTTCCAAAAAAAAAAAAAGAAAATTGGCATTTAACTCCTCATTTTTCGTTTTAGAACAATATTTAGGCACTATTTTGAAATGGCCGCCTGGATGGTATGAAGTAAAGACGATAGAACAAAAATAAAGCCAAGGGAATGTCAACAATATGACGCCATGACTTATCCAGGCTGATGTACAGCATTTCGTTTTCCATACACAAAATAGAAAGTTAAGTATTCAAAGAAGAACGTGAGAACAGTAAACCTTCAATGTTGACTAGTTGAATGTAAAGAACACCAATTCAGAATCTAAAGAAAACCAAGGAGGCGTCAGCCAACGAACACGGCACAAAGGCAGTGTAACGTCACGTGACGTTTCGTGGCTTCACTTTCATTATATGAGACTTATAGAAAAGACTTACAGTACTTAATCTAACTGCCTTGGTTAGCAAAGGCAGACTGCTAGTCCGATATCAAGGATATAGGTTCGACTCCAGCGTAAGGGTTGGTTGTATGCTTGTATTGCATGTCCTCCCCTCCTTGTGGGCGTAATATTGGTCACCCTGTGTGATAAGACGGCTATATCACAAATGGGCTCGGTCATAATTACCACCACTGAAGAAGGAGAGGCCGTTTAAAAATGTTTAACTTAAAGCGTTTACCTATACGTGAGAATTTGCAATCTGATACTTATTCTAAGCTTCAGATTAAAGAAAACTAATCAGTTGATGAAAAGGAGACTCGTTCGATGAAAATGCAAGAATTTTTTCGGGCACGACAATGACACTAAACAAGCAGCAAGGAGATTAAAGATGAAATACCACTATTTAAAAAAAAAAAAAAATCCATAGCATCTTCGGACACCCTACAATCTCCAAAAAAACCAGAACACCACGAACAGCCTTGCTGAACAAAGCTCCAATCTTATTTTTTCAAATACACTTTTAGGCTGTGAGATTTGATTGGTACTTATCTGTTCAATTAAAGTACTTCTACTATCATTAAATTCACAAGTTGGCTCGATTCCAGTTCTAGAATCTATGACTGGTCCATATAATTTTACTAGTAATATCCTTGTGATTTTATAGACAACGGTGTGTCACAGTTCTTATTTAAACCAGACTTTAAAATTTCACAATACAAATATACCGCTAAGACAAGATGCCGTAATAAGTTTTATGCATTATCGACAAATTTTCTAAAATGTATGATTGTATATGTATAAGAAATGCGCAAGTTGTAAACTCTGGTTCAATAAAAACGTAATTCTTTCGCTTTCAACGAGTGTGTGTCATCATTTTCATGTAAACCAATTATTAGGGTTATGAAAATAACTCAAACATTTTTTTTAACTAGAGAAACTCGAGTAATACTTTCAGAGTACAACTAGCTTCCATATGTTGGGACAAAAACAAACCAATTTAAATATATACTTCCAGAAGCATCTTAAAGATCTTCAAAATTTCATATAACTTGCCTTGAATCTTATACACATCTAGCTAGATCGTAATAAAGGTAAATGGTTGTAGAAAACTAAAGATAAAGGTTGTAAAAAATTTGCTTCGATATCTTAACTGTTCTACCATTAATCAACAGTTCCAACTTGAAACTGCTTATAATAAACCTCTCTAAAACTGTGTCAAAACTGACAGCCACCATTATATGACTCTAAAGCTGGTGACGTTATCTAAATCAGCCAAGACTGCTTCTTGTTGCATCTATATGACTCCAGGTATTTATATCGTATACTTCAACATCTGCATATCATCACATATATTTTTCCAATTTATTAAATATATATGTATAAATTTAAATAAGATTCGGCAGACTCGTGATTGGAAATGTTCAAAAGTCACAGGTTTTCTAAAGCCAAGATCCCACTACTAGAACAGAATATTTAACATTGCTATAGATATTATGTTAAAACTCAATATTAAAATAAGACATTTAACAATTTTTAATACGCTTAATTAACACTTCGCTACGTTAACTGAAAATTTGGATTCCACTGTACAAGTAACATTTCTGTAACATGCCACACGGATAACGGCTAAGTACTGTTCATTTCGCAAATAAAAAAGAATAAAGAAATTTGAAATTTTGTTCTTAATTATGAAATGCGCATGCGTCTCGTTTTCATCAGCAGTATACACGATTTACATAGCATTATAGAAATATATCCACATTTTTCAATTTCTCCTAAAGGAGAAGACCACTATTTTTTTTTTTTTTTTTTTTTTTTTAACATTGCGCAAAACTCACAATATATGCAGCAAAAGGATTCGTTCTATTTGCAAATATTTAACTTAATGGGAAAGATTAACTGAATTCAATAAAAAAATATCATTCATAACGACATAAAAAGTAGGACACAGACAAGAGAGACGTACAGCGAACGATTGCGACACGGAGAGAAGAAAAAACATTTTAATCCCAAGACTGACCTCAAATGTCAACCGCCACAAAGTAGTAAAATATTTACAGAAAAAGTAAAAGTTCTTTACGTACGCCTAAACGAGTAGAAACATTAATAAATAATTTAATCAACTATCAAGACTACTTTTATCAAAAGAAAAGCCTTCAAATGATTGTACGGCTAAAACTAGAAAAAGTTTCGCTATTCCATACGAGACCTAAAGACATGGGATGTCAAGGATAAAACTTGTTCGTGCTTCAGTAATTGTGCAAGGGTGAAAAATCTCCTGAATTACAAAGTTACTCGGCCAGGTGAAATCGCAATTACTACGGAGACGTTCATAAAATCTCGGCTGTAATACATACTTTTCGCCATGGTAGCGTAAAAGCTAATCATGCAGCCGTATCCTGCATAATCCATTATACACCACTGTGTTTCTGAACAAAAACAGCTTCTAAATTAAAGAATAATACTAATAATTAATAAAAACCGTACATTAAATATACCAGACTACCGGAAAAGTAGAGCAAGATACCTCCATAATATTTGCCTGCAAACTCAGCACTGCTCTACTATACTGCATTTTCGGTACTACACTGCATGGCATTCATTAAAACAAGCCAGCAAAGGGGAGAGGAAATTTACACAATAGCCACAAGTGAAAGATTAGTATGAAGTCAAAAAAACGTAATCTAACTCTGATACGCTCGTATGGTAACTTGTTTACTTAAGTCATTACACTATTGGCAATGTACATATTCCAAAAAATTTAGTGGCATGCATATCCAAAGAGTATCTACAAATACACAGCGTAGAAGAAAGATAAAAATTTGGGTTAAATTTACATAACACAAACATCAGAATCATTTTTTCCCTACAGCAACCAATGTTTCTAGCTTTATTTATCACAGTACGAATCGCTCCTAATCCTCATTTAGAACCCACTATTCAAAATGTTGATTCCAACCAGACGTGTGCTTTGAGCCTAGTTATTAGAAATGGAATTTTACTCAAAAAAGCAAACTAATCTCACTATAAATCAGGTGAATATTTAATGAAAAAATAATGGTTATGAATGACAGCATAATAAGATATGACAATATAAAAAAAGACTGGGTCCATTCAAAGCAAGACTTTGAATATTGATCCTTAGAACAGTGTAACAGCGACGATAATCGCCCGCTTTATGACGTATGGAAACACTATGCAAGTTGTTAAATTCTTCTGTTTTCAAATAAATTTAGTTTATTTGTGTTTTGATAATAAAAATTTTTAATATAATACACAAAAAACAAAGCTTTATGCCCTTCTTTCAGTAATATATTTAAATATCTCCAAAGAAAAAGAACTGGACATTAGGTTAAGAAAATATTCTTTCAATCTTTTGCGAAGGTTTCGCTCTTCGTAAACAACTAAAAAGGTAGAAATCCTCAAAATAAACATATAGATCACGCGGTTTATTCGTGACTGCTGCAAAATTGTTAAACCTACTATAATACACTTCGGTGGAAGATGCTACGCTCGTTTTGTTCAAAATATTAACATATACTTTACCCAACGCAGTCTTTCATTAATTTTCTGCTATTTTCATCCTGCTCACTGATTTTTTTTTTCCTTATACAGTTTAGTCAACGGTCTGGACTAAACAGGACATGTTTCTAGATGGTCGAATTCCGCACATTCATCTCGAAAATTGCAATGACAACAAGAAATTTTTACCATTTCTCGATACCTCAGAAACTTTACAACCAATGTAAATCAAAAAAGAAAAAAGAAGAATACAAAAATCCTTAGATTTTTCTCTTTTTCATGGCAACTAATCATTTTTAAGCAATTTTAAATACACATAAATTTTCAAGAACCACACACACTAAAGGCACTCCAGATGCGGGGCCCATATAATCCTTGACTTCCACTTTCTTTTTTTCCTCCCCCTCCTTTGTCTACTTGATTTTGATAAATTTGTACTACGCAGGTGCATGAATAACAAATTCGCTAATTTGATAATGTATGTTGCGTTAAATAACTTTAAGATACAGCACTGCCACCATGTGAATAATGAGGGTATTTACAGACCCAGCACTTGCGGAATCTGAACAGTTGTACCTAGAATACGGTGCCTTATTTTTTTTTTTTTTTATGCTATTAAACTAACAGTCACGAAAGAGAAAAAAAAACCATAATTAGGGTATATACAGGGATAAATAAGGCAATATAAGAAAAAAACCTTCGAAGTAATGAAAATTCTGTAATTAGCACACAAAAAGTATTCTGACATATGTTATAGAAACTCTTAAATATGATTTTATCCATTAGTGCATAAAAAGGGAATTAACGGATTGAAAGTAAAAGTGTTAAAAAATATACCGATTCTTATTCCTAGTGGTATTAAAATATACTCTACACCCTAATAAGGACAGCCATGCTGAACTATGTTTACAGTACAAAACAACGATGCCTGAGCATTGCATTATTCAGCAAAACTCGCATGTGTACTTTCAAATTATTATTATTTAACGGCTTTGTATCGATTATACGATTTTCCGTTTTCAAAATTTTGGTTACACGTCTTTCATTTGGATTTCATATCATTGCTCTAATAAGATGCTGTTCGCCAGTGGCCAAGGGAATAAAACAGTTGCAGAGTAGCAGTTCGGCTCGAATTCTCATCTCAACGAACCAGCTGTTTGCACAGCTATTTTCACGGTTTTCCGATTGTGTGACATAAATATGCGTTAGTTTTAATTAAAAAACCTCACTCCTCTTAGGTAGAAAGTCCTCGCCAGCAGCCGAGCGGTTAAAGAATACTTGACTGGTTGTTCATCTTAGGTAGTCTGTTGCCCCATGCGTAGTGTGAATGCGCACCAGTTTCTATACAAGAAAGTCTTCTAAAAATGCATCCCTCCTCTTACACAGATAGCCTTGTGTACTACCAAACCAAACCTTTTATGTTTGCCATAACCGACCAAATTTAAAAAAAAAAAAACTTAAATCAACTGACAAAAATCAGGAATTTGCAATGAAGTTGGTTTCGTTAGGCTAGGTTCATTAATTAAGCACACGAAGTCAATCTGTCTAAAAGCCAAGACGCCTTCGTGATGGACTTTCTCAAGAAATCTGCCTCATATTCAGGTTTCACACGGAAAACTACGAAAACGTCCATGCAGACAGCCCGTTCGCCAGGATTTGAAACTGGTTCGAACTACAAGTGTTCAGCGATCTTACTCACTCAGCAGCTTATAGGCAACAGAGATAACTAACTCTTACCTCTTTACTATGTAGTTCTGTTGATAAAAAAACCAAAAAAGTGCGAACTAAAGTGTGAAAAGGTAGCTGTTACAATAACTGAAAATTCTGTTAATGCTATTGTGCACAGATGGATTATTTGTTTATGGAAGCGTCAGGGCTATCTATCTAAGGAGAAGGATGCCTTTGCAGAGCAGTATGTAAGGGAGAAAACAAAAAAACGTCCATGCAGTGAGCCCGTTCGCGAAAATTAGTGCTCATACAATTAAACCGATAAGTATTAATGAAACGACAGGGAGAATCGAACTAAAAATTTAAAACTAAGCCTACTTTTTTTATACTTTATTTACTTACTTATTTATTTTTTTATTATTATTTTTATTTCGTTAATACCGCATTTCTTCGTCGTTCAGAAACGAAAAATTATTTCTGCAATTCTGCTTTCCATTCCAACTTTACTTTTCCACTGCAACCCATTTAAAAAAAAATAAATTTCCAGACAAACATTTTCGAATGATACTGCGGGACCATCAATGGCCTGAGCAATAAAATCGCTTAACACTAGTAGTCAAACGGACTGACTGTACTGGAGTTTCCGTTGCTTTCCCCATTGACATACCGTAAATACGAGAAAGTTCTCTTAAAAAATCCTCCACAAAAGCATCTAACCACTAAGAAAATAGCACTCGCATGCTTTGCCATAATCCAAATAATCCAATACGTTGCGCGTCGCAAATTAAATTTTCGTTTAAGCTTTTACTCAAGTCTTGACTCAAGTAAATGCTATCTTCTTTTGATGGAATCAGTGTAGAAGACTGATTTTTTTTCAGGTTCGTCGTGCATGCAGTGTTTTCTAGGCATCAAAAAAAGAAATCATATTTCAGCCACTTTACTTTTCGTTAGAATTACATTCCAACATATTAAAGGTACTTAAAATAGAAATAAAAATTCACTTTTTTTTTATATATAGATCTATTGTACAATTGGAATGAAATGATTACGTTAATACCCCTATTCTCAAAACAAAATACGACACAAATTCCAAAACGGTAACTTCTGTTACTACTTAGACTACTCTAAAAAGATTCCAGATATGTTGGCGATTTTGGCGCCATCCTCAGTCGAAAAGTACTGATCGATCGATAGCCTGAAAAAAGATAATCAATATCAAACGGTTAAGACGACAGAATCGATCTAAAAGTTGTCAAAGTAAGATACGGTTTAAGGAAAATGAGAAAAGATGTGCACGAATAGATAAATCCTCTCAGGAGGTACATGAAAGAACATCATGCTTCTACGCTGTACCATCAAAAGATGATAACGTTTACCTAGGAAAAGACTTGGGTGAAAGCTTTTAAATGAAAATTCGATTCGTAGCATCTTCTGACAGTTATCTTTTCTTCAAAAAGGATTGAAACACAAATATGTTTTCTTGAAAAACACCCCGCCAAGATTCTAGATGGTCAAGTGGTTGTTGTGCTACCATCCAGCTCAAATGAGATGCAAATAATCCTTTATACATACAATAACTTAAAATAGCTGCACCACAGCAGTTACTCAAAGTAAAAATTAATTCATACAAACGAATAATTACGGTCAATAATAAACAAAGAAAAAGTTACTCAACATTTAAGAGAATTATGTTAATATGCGGTCATTTCTCCACTCATGAGGCAAAAAAAATCATTAAGATACCCCGCTTTCAGAAGTTTATACCTTGCCTTTGAACGTCAACAATTTCTGAAGGCACAGAATTCGTAAGAGTATCTTTTCAACATCAAGCTGCGAATGCAAATTTGGAAATGATAGGTTTTAAAATTTGATAGTGCTTTACCGCGCCGACAGAATTAAATTTTTTAATCAAACAACAGAACGAAATCCACGGCTACATTAAACTTCCAGCTGCTCCAATTACTGTTAATTTCTCAGTATGACATTAGATGTACTTGGAAGCTGATGCAAAAATAAACTTCGTTTAAAAGAGGTTCACATGTGGAAAATTAGAAAAAAGGGAAATGGATGCTCAAGGATATAGACTACTTTTACAACTAGAATTTTCGGGTTCTAACGATAAGTGCCTTATATTACTCCTACATGTTATGCCATTAAAATGACTAATTGAAAAGAAATTTATAATCATTTACAACGTACAGTCGCTAAAAATACCGGGCCTTCATTATTTTGCACCATTATCAAAAGACGAGTCAGATACTATTTAATTATTAAGCAAAATTGAAAAGAAATGATACTGAATACTGTAGACGGGGAAAAAAAGAAGCATAATCCTTTTCCCCTCCACAACAATCTTCATACGAAGCAAATTTCAGAGAACGCACTAATTTTTTCAAGATGTTTCAAAACACATCTATAATCACCGATCATTCGACAGTTTGCTTCTGACTATTCTGACCATAGAAATTAAGAAGCTGACCTAATGTATAACAGAAAAAG
>KK119893.1:124596-158167 GCA_000611955.2 Stegodyphus mimosarum | reverse complement strand
TGATGAGCCAATATTAAACTCATTCATTAAAACATTTCTATTCTCGCCTTTTTCTAGCCGTTTGATGATTTCTAGTTTCTGATTGAGAGTCAGTGTTACGTGTTTTCGTTTCTCTCCTTTTGAACTCGAAGGCTTAGGTTTTGAAAACATGGTCACTGTACAGTTAGAACGAAAATCACTTTTTTTTATTAACAGTTTCAAAAGTTACGTTTACTGCGATGTGAAAGGACACAAAACAACAACGCACAAAAAAATGGCGAAGACGCTTCGTGATTGATTAACGGAGCTGCACTGCACCTGAATTTGTTGTGACAGCTGAGACTAGCCGGCCGCTAATTGTTTCCGAACAATACCGAGCGCTTCCGGATGATCTCGAACTACCCCGAAAACTTCCGAATAGTTCTCGAGCGGTTTTATTTGCTTTAAAGACACACTTTTGGAGAAAACCAAAATTTTTACAATTTTCCGGAGCGATGCCGGACTATCGGGCATTCCGGACTGTTGGATGCCGGACTAATGGACTTCTACTGTAGTCGCATTCACGAAAAACTTTATTTCATGAAAAAGCTTACTCCTGATACACTCCATCTCGGATGACAAGCGAGTTCGATTCGTTATGATTACTGACGGATATTAAATCGATGTGATTTAATGGTGGCTATCAAAAAGTGATGAAGACCTTCTGACTGCGACAACGATTATTCAGGGCTGAAGAAAAATATCACAAAGCAACAGAGAGGAGGAAATGGATTGGGAATCGATAATCCCATCCATAAATGGGATCAAGGCCAGCAGACTAAAAGGAATAAATATAAAGATTTTTTAGGCAGAAAGCGATGAAATGAAGTTACTAACAGCTGAAGTTTGATGACATCGCTCGTGTACGTACATAATTAAAAACACAGTTTATGTAAAACCTCTTCTTCAAGCCTCTAACAAGTCACCTTCATTACATTCACCCAATAATTTACACAATTCATTTCTGCATACGCATGCTGATATATGGAATAAATAACGCTTACCTTTCACTCAAAGTTACAAACTTTGTACAGAGGAACATCAGGATCTGTATTAGTGCAATGTTCTACTGCCTACACTTAAGTAAAACAATGTTAGAACAATAATACATTTTTAAGCAATAATTCTACCTACACTTGCATATATCTCGTAATCTATCGATGACGTCATTCTGATAACGAAGTAAACTGGCTAACTTATTCTGCAATCACCTGTCAATCAGACACAGGCAAATCAGTCCCAAACCAATAAATATGTAAATTTTTGTCAAACGATATCCATCATAGAGAAAAGGAAAGCGCAAGATTTCGATTCATGATGAAACAGGGCAGTTCAATTCGAATCCCAGCAAACAGCAAAGTATTTCAATCCTTTTTCTAAGAAAAAGGAGGAACAAAGAGAATGAAGAAAGTTAATAAAATGAATTCAAAATATCCAAACAACAACATATTCTCCATTACAGCAACAGTTTTCATTAAAAAGCGCTGCGCGTTCTCGACCAGAATACAAATGAAACCAAAACTGAGTTAGAAAAGGGATGGGAGCTGGAGTACAGATCATAATTTTCAAAGAAGGCAGACCAGTATTAAAAGCGGTCTTTTAAAACGTGGAGAAACCGGATGAATTAGGAATTCTTAAGTAACTCACCGTATGTGAAAGCTTCATTATCACAAGGTCGTGAAGAGCCAAAACCGCGAATTATGCATGGGTGTACCTGGGTTTCGAAACTCGCTTTATCATAGATGGAAAGACTCAAAAGTTAACGACGATCATTTCTCCCACATTTCAGAGATAGATTAGAAATGATTTTTAAACATCAAAAGTCTTCGAAAATACGCTGGAAAATGCGTTAAATTCATTCAGAAGAGAAAGAGATTCAATAACCTGACAGGAAAAAGAGATCAAAAACAAGCAAACAGAACAACAATGATGCTGCCATGTTTCGAACATGAACATTAACAAATTTATTTATACATAACATTTTGTAGGCGTCACTCATGCTTTTCGTATATAACTGAAAGAATAACGAAATTACGATTACAAGAAATAAAAGAGGTTAAATTAAGACTACAGCAAAAGCGATAACTCTTTTGAGGCTTTCTAGCTACGGTAATTATTAGCTTCTGCGTAACTGACAGATAACAATCGCAAATCTAAAGTATTGCTCCTTCGATAATTAACAGACTTACAACAGCAGTAAACACAAAACATTTTAGATAACAGTCATGCTTGACTTCTTAAGATTCATACAAACTTGAACCCTCTATTCAAGCGGCTAATTTTAACAATGTGGCTTACACGACAGCCTACACACGTTAAATTACCACACAAGAAAGAGAAGAAACCTAGCAAATAATTAATTTCTGTCTCATTTGACTTGCATTTAATCACAGTGCTACGAAATAAATTTTGACATTTCTATTTGCGATAGAGTTTGTGATTTATTTGACTCCCAAAAAATGTTTAGCTTACTATCAGTCGAAGCACAGTTCTTTGAAGACCTCAATTAATCACCACTACGTAGTTCCAATTTAATTTTGAACACAGAAAAGTAATCTGTGGCTGTCATAGAATGACTGGTTTAATTAATAATAACTATACGCTTGCGTCATGAGATGAAGACAGCGGTACGCTAAAAGGCACTGAACTTGCCAACAGATTTTAGAGCTTGACACAAATCTTAACGTCGTGCGCCCTGAATATTTATTTTATCACTTTCGTATTAATATTTAATTTATTATGCTTTAATCTCACTCTCCTTTTCATTTTTCCCCAGAGGCAATTGCCACACGGCCCGCACAACTCTAATAAACCGTAATAAATTATTTTGGGAAAATAATCAAGTCTCACTTTCATAAGGCTGCATTGCTGCACAGATAGCTTATAAATTTTTCCTACAATATCGAGATAATGAGTTAACTACAAATACTATCAATACGATCAAAATATATTTTATGTAAATTTCAGCAGATCAAAATAAGAAAAAACGCATTTCCATAAAGGTAAATTTATAATAAGCTCAATTATGAATAACGCTCTTAATAAAATTAAATTTTTTTTACAGAAAGAATGGTAAATACAATTATTTAACTTAAACACTGATCACTAAGTAAATTTTAAATTGCTATAAAATAACGTCATGCACAGTTTTTTAGTCCAAAGGGGCTTTGTCCCTGAAGGATTATTGTTTTCGTTTTGTGATTTTGCGTTGGAAACACTAAAAGTCTGAATCACTTTTCAAGCTGTTGCCACCAAAGCTTGCAGCCCTGTATTATATTTAAGGAAATTAAGTAATGAAGAATCTGCATAAATGTATGTATATTTCTCCAAATGTGATAAAACAACGATACCTAGAGCCATACAATTTTGAATAACGTACGTTTCCACCATAAAAGTAACACACAAAGCGTTAAAAAACGCCTCTTTGGACGTAATTTAAAATCTGAAACCTTTCAGATTTTTTTTTTTTCCCTATACTTATTTTTGGACTTTTAAGTTCTTCTGAGAATGTTAATTCCCCTCTTCTCCACTTAAATGGGATAATTTGCAGTAAAATATCATTTTTAAAGACTTCTTACACATATTATATCAAGCTTACAAAGTCCACCATCAGATAGAAATGAATCCCTAAAACTTGTAAACAATCGAAAATAAATTTGCTACGCAAAAATCCCCTCTCCATTCATACTCTTAAAAATTTATCCGATATTAAAATGCGGTTTCCCGAAAACAATCCTATTCATTGCAATTTTTTTAATTAAAATGCAGTTTTTTCCGTCTAAAGTTATATTTGATGAGGAATTACATCCATACTTCTACTAGCAATAAAAAGATGGTCCAGCAATGACGTAGTTAGCGACAGTGCAGACTCCCTGCAGATTTAGATTACAATCAACCCTTAAATCCACAAACAGATCAAAATGAACAATTACGAAACAAGAGTTAAGAAAGTGTGATAAGCTACTACGCATCTTTCTATAAGTCTACCTACGAATGGCACACTTAAAAACAGGGCAGGAGCGTGGCACTGTTTTTAATTTTTGGCTTGGTTTTCGCATCTCCCCTAGTCCTGTATAGTTCGTATTAATTAGAAGACTAATTACGGATTACTCACTTCCAGGAATGTCTACACTGTGAAAACGTTTAATAGCGGCTAAGACAGCAATTATACTGATATTATACGAGTCTTCTTTTAAAATACAACTGCAAATGATTTCAAGATGCCGATTTCAGACAACTGTTTATCGAATTTCAGATAAAACACCGTATTATGGCCAATTTCGCTCTCTTTTTTTTTCAGCAGTTATAATTATTTACTGTGGAAAATAATGCATTTTTCCTTCCATCTCACGAAAATTTCCTTAACAATTCCCTCTCTCAATCCAACAAAATACTGAATGCAAATTTACAGTCTGAAAATAAGAAAGGAATTCGCGATCAACACTTGCGCAAAATAGCCAGTCGACAGCACTAACATTTTGAGCGACAGGATATTACAAGAATATCATCAAAATCCTAAATATTTTAGTTACTTTAAACATTATGATTTGGGTGACACCAATTACCACTTATATCTTAGCTACTTCAGTATTTATACACACTATTCAAGCATCGGCATAGTCAGCGGGGTCAAATTCTTTTTCTCCCTGTTTTTAAACATTAACCCATAGGAGATCAGTCGAAAAATGTACTCTTTTTCTTATTATTCTGTTAAGCTACTTCTTTATCTATGCAAAACTACGGGATAGACAGTGTTAATCTTTTCCAAGCTACGGGACAAACAGTTTTAAACTTTTCTAGACTTCAAAGGCTCTCACAGCTTGTCATGGTCAATTGCGAGTAAACAACAGCTGGCCTATCATCTGGGGTCAAAGGATAACGGATAATTAGTTGTAAATTTCACGAGTTTCCTATAGGCAGCATTATCTGTTTGTCCTAGCAATTCGCAAATGACTATCTTCAATTCGTCAATACATTTGGAACCTAAAACAACGGCCCTCCTAGATACTCCACGTAAACCTAGTGATGAGAAGATATCGGTCGAAAGTTTTAGATCACGAGGGGAAAGAAAATTATTTGTAGTGCCGCCTGAATGTAGAGACTGACAAAACTCTTAAATAATAGTTAAATAAACAAACGTTCGTAAAAAATAATAATTCGTTGAATCTATTCGAAGAACACTTGTACGTGGAGGTGAAAGATTTCCGTCAATCAATAATAAAATTTAAAAACAAAATCTTAATGTTCGCGATGCAAATTACTGATCCGTCCATCAATTACTGGCTTCCGCGTTTGTATTTATCTTGAATATGAATTTTTGAAGTTCTCTCAGCTTTTACATTTTAGAAATGTATATAAAAGTAATGCTTATTATTTCTGTTTTCAGCCTTTTAAATCAATATAAAACAGACTTTATAATGTAACTCAAAACAGTTTAGCACAGTCACTGATTTTTGGTGTCGTGAATGATACGACGGATTTGAGAAAATTTCGTGATGCATTTATGTACCTTATTACTATTTGTGACTACAGCCGGCGTAGCGCAAAAGACAACTGAGCATTGCCTAGAATTACTCAGATTAGTTACGTTTCGCCAAGGCGAGAATAGAGAGATGGTCCATCAATGCCTTATCTAGAATATTCTTTCAGATGCGCTCGATGCCATAAAAATGACGAAAATGTGAAACGAAAACGAACAACGATTACGAAACTAAGAGCCACACAAGGACTTTTATGCACACCCTACATGTGTGTATATAAAACAAAAATTTAAGTTTAATTTTAGGCCACTTTATTTTTATTTGGAAAGTTTAAAGTTTCATTTATTTCTATTGTATAGCAGCTAAAATTTAACACGTGAGGTAGCCTTTATTTAAAAATGCCTAACTACAGCATACTTAACAGGCGAACATAATTAATATATTTCAATAATATTATAACAACCAATAGCATAATTCAATAATAACACTCTCTACTAAGAAAGATCTTTAATTTTGTATTCACTCGCTATTTTGAAGGATAAAACTTCCTTCATATAACGCTTACTTTCAGCGAGAAACATAAATTCTTCATGTTTTAACATTTAACTTAACGGGCTTATCGTGCGCCCATTATGACAAATATGAACCACAAAATACTTTGCTACCATTTTAAAATATTCAAAAATTTCGCATTTTACATAAAATAATAACACGAATAAAAAATATTTAAATTTTTTAAGCTACTGTGTTAAAAACGGCACAGTGCGCCCAGACTAATGTGGGCCTATTAGGGCAGATGGTCGAAATTCATGTCAACTGCTTATGTTATTAGACGGTTCGCCACTTCCTGACACAAAGCTGAATAATTTATGCTTCGACTACTGACACAGGGCTGTGCAGTTATCTACACAGACGAGCCAAAACATTATGACCATCCCATATTTTTCAATGAACTTGTCTGGATGGCTTCAGGCCACGTGAGTGTGAATAGTATTTAACTGTTGCTGGAGAAGATTCGCGAGAACACCATCAGCTCCTGCCCTCTCGGATCTACGGTTCAGACTCAGTGTACATTCTGCGCCCTTTGTGCAATCACCTGATGACAGCCGGAACAAATCAAGCATTTTGCTTGATAATCACGGCAAAAGAGGAACTTGGAAAAGTCTGGGAACATTAGGCTTGGATTCGATTCGCAAATAATCATTCTTGCACTTACTTTTGCGAGAGATGGGAAAGGCTGCTAATCTAAGAGAATTTGATGAAGGGCCGTTGTTAGTATTTGTACAAAGTGGATAAATGACGGTGAAACCAGCAGTAGACGCCAAGGTGTTGGAAGTGATCAAAGAAAAAGGACGTCGGAGACTGTCCCGCTTGGTATAGCAAAATCGGCACCAGACAGTGGCTCAGCTGACAGCCCAATACAATGCAGGTCCAAGTGCAAGTGCTTCGGAATACACAATTCGGCGGACACTGTTGGATATGGGACTGCGCAGCAGACGTGCCACTCGTGTGCCTCTGCTGGCCAAGCGTCATTGTCAACTACGCCAACAGTGGGCCCGGAAACACTGAGACTGAACGATAGATAAGTGGAAGACAGTCGCCTGGTCGGATGAATCACGATTTCTCATCCATCACGTCGATGGTCATATCAGGGTACGCAGTCTTCCAGGCAAACAGTTGCGACCCCCTATAAAGCAGGTCATACACAAGCTGATGGTGGCTGTATTATGCTTCGGGGGACGTGGGCGGCTGTGGGACCCTTAGTTGTGGTAGAACAAAACACGAAAGCTACGGACTATCTCAACGTAATTGAAGATCAGTTGCACCCTTACATGGCGTCTGTCTTCCCAACTGGAAATGAAATCCTCCAGCAGGACAACGCCCTATGTCACAAGGCTCCAGTTGTGTTGGAGTAGTTCAAGAAGCATGAGGATGAAATCAATTAATGTCCTCGCCACCAAACTCGGTGTACCTTAACCCAATACACCACATTTGAAATTCCATGGAGAGGTATCTCAGAGCTTGAATACCACCATGTCGGAATATCTCGACCTTACGTGACCGCTGCCTAGACATTTTGTACAACCTGCCTTCCAGTCATCTAAGAAATTGTGGCTTCCATGCCAAGACGATTTGCAGCTGTTCTGCAAGCCAAAGGTAACGTAACGCGTTATTGAGTACGTGGTGGCTCTTCAGTGTATAGTCGTAAGCCTGGAACATGTGATTCAATGTCATTTCTCTTCTAGTTGCTTGTTTTGAAATCATGGTAACAGCAAATGCGGAAGATAATAGAGCGCCCTAATTTTTTCTCCCACTTTTCCATGTAGCATGTTTCGCTTCTCGAAAAGTGCACGAATGAAGGCTGACTTAACTGCTACACAATAAGGGCTGTGATGACGACAAGCATTATAATCGTAAATGAAAGAAGGTCGGAAAGACCTTGAACTGCATATTTTAAAGTACGATATATTTTAAAGTACGATATAGTATTATAGCAACGAAACTATGGTTTTGCTATCTGTGATTCTCATGCAATTATTGTAAATATCCTTTTATTATACGCAATTTCGGGGCTACTGCAACAATGTAAGAAATTCCTGAGATGGATAATCGCATTCCGCCTTTAACTGATTAGTCTTTACTATAATAAAGATAAAAGTCTTACCCAAACGCCATTATAATTTCCAAAAACGCAAACATGCCATTGCAGTATCTAAATAAAAAATACTATTTGATACTCTGATAAAACAAAATATATGACCTACAAAACAAGCTTAACCTATCCAAACTTGTTGAGAATCTTTCACGACTTCTTTTATCGCCTATCAAGCCACAACAGCTATGATTTAGAATAATGCTGCTGAAGTCACGAGTTCCTAAAAATATAACCAATCTGATTTTCTATCCCTTAATTTTACCGATTAAGTCAAATTTATTAAAAAAATTGGTGGAATTAAGCCTATTTCTGAATGCAACGATTTAATTTACATCCTCATTTGGGGAAATTTTAAAAAAATAAGTTAGGTTAGGTTATTCAATTATGGCAAAGCACACGAGGGCTATCTGCCTAAAGGGAGGGATGCTTTCGTGGAGGACTTTCTAAGGGAAACTGGCTCGTATAAACGTTACACATGGAGAAAACCACGAAAACGCCCATGCAGCCAGCCCGTTCGCGAGATTCGAACCTCGGACCGAACTACCAGTGTTCAGCGTCTTTACCGCTCGGCCGCTGCTGGGCCTTTAAAGAAATAACTTCAATTTTTTCCAATTTTCTTCAAAAGCTTTAAAATGAAGTTTTTGGGTTTTTAAGTTTTTAATTTTACCTTGCAAGACATCTCTAAACAGAAAATTTCTGAAAGCATGGCCCCCATGCTCCTTTTCACAAACAAAAAGTAATATTTATAAAATAAGCACGGCATTCGGTCATTAACATAACACTTAACTTTCATTACTAACCGTAACAAAATATAAGAAATTTTCATATAATCTAGTAACTGATATAACTAAACAATAACTAAAAAAATTCAAAAAAGTAATTTAGTCTAATGTGCGGATTGGACTTCGCGATACTTACGTATTAGCAAGACCACCTTGTCGCAATATGGCAATTTTTTACAAAGAAAAAAAAGATGATTGATAATTGCAAAAAGTTATTCATCAAATGCCTGTATATTCAGAGTTTTAATTAGGTATTTATTCCAAACATCAATTAATAATAAACAGATTTTTGTTTCTTTTGCCCTCGAAGAAATTTTGTGATTATCGCTTTAAGAATACATTCAAAGAGATTGTACCTTTCAGTGTCTACGGTTTGAACTCTGTTCCTGCGTAAATTGTACTGCAATTTCTTTCACTGTAGACAAATCCATAAGCAACGTACACTGTAGATAAATCCATACTCTGAAATTAAATTTACAGCAAATACCGATTTGTTTATAAAAATTTTTGGAAGTTGGAAAGCCATAGTTTACCGAGCTCTAAAATTTGGCTAATACGAAAGTACCGATTTCGCTTTTAAATAAAATCAAATTTTAATTAATAAATACATTCGATGTTATTTGCTAAGCAAAGGGAACATTAACATGACAAAAGGACGCGAACGTTTGAGAAAAAACAAACACAAACAAAACAAGAAAGTAAACAGGTATTTTTTTTTTTTTTTTTTTTTTTTTTTTTTGTAAGTTTTCGATTATAGCGAAGTTCGAAAATAATGGTAGACATTTGATCGATGTCTGAAATATAGCAATTTGTCGATTAAAAATATATCCGATTATACATGTGCACAACATACTTAACATAAACTTGTTTAAGAAACGTTACGGCCAAATCTTTGAAATACACATCCGGGGCACTAAATTTTAATTATGGAGAAAGAAACTTCCTCAGTCCTGTTTCGGCACATCTATTTACATCAGTTTTGCATTCCTACCGTGATTTATTGGCAAGCTGATTAATTTATAGGGCAGAAGTCTACAAGGCGTCATTTATTAACCAAGTCTAACTGCAGCGCGGAAACATATGAAGTGTTACAAAAAGACGCGAAGACTATCCGGGGTAGCTTATCCGGAGTTTTAGTGAATACAAAGATACTTGATGTGAAGGAATACTTTTATCTTGGATGTATATTTAAAAGATAAATATTATACGAGAAAGAAAAACTAGTGATTTTCAAAAAATTGTGAAAAAGTCGTCGTTTTGTACACACACATTTCACATTTGGCAGAGGTAAAACCATTTCAGAGGATAAACAATAAGCAAAACATCAAAATTGTAGTTACTAATATTTTAGAAACACCTTTTTTTTTAATAATATCGGTTGAATTCTCACTGTGCCTTTTTCATCATTTTCATTTCTTCCTTTTATATATACATAACTTATCGTGACTAAAAGAATATAATAACGAACGGTCTTAACACAATTAACAGCTTTCCCAAACAATTACCACCATTTCTAGGTCCAGATTTTTTTTTTTTTTTTTTAAATATACAATTTTTAGAATTCATGTATTCAAAGCTCAGTAAAACAGGGCAGTTAAAAAAAAATTCAGCATGGTTCAACTGGCAACTGACTGAAGTTTTTATGACTTTCTCCATGTGTAAATATGAATATGTTATGTCAGTGTCTTTTCAAAATTTTTCACACTAAATTTGAAGCCAATCTGGAACAGATACTTACCCAAGGTCTTAAGACTTCAAGCTCTGTATAAACAGAACAGGAATGAATCGTCACAATTATTTTATATTTAAGGTACCACTATTAGCTGTACCAAATTATTAATAGGAATAAGTTGAGTTCAAAAGCAGACAGATGAAGATTCTCTTAGACAATAAATGACTAACTTTACAAAACATAAATAAAAAATTAATACATTTATCTCATAAAAAGAGATGGTAAGCAGTCAATAAATAAAAAATTTATGTAGTCACATTTTTGTAACCAGATATACATTTAGAATAATTTTTCATTTTACACTTCATATTATATATATATTTTTTTAAATTTCAATCTGCAAACTTTAGATTGCAGTCTAATACCCTGAATAGTATACTATTAAAGTTTAAAAAGTTCAAATACAAAAATCACAATATTTGGGGGGGAAAAATGAGTTTCATAAGTAAAGCCCTGTTTAATGTCTGAAACAATTTTAAGTAGGTTTACTTAAAAGTTCAAATTTAATTCTTAAAAACTCAGTTCATTTTAAAAATTATTAAGTAGTCTTATTTATGTTAAAAATTTATCTTCCACAAATTCAACATACAGAACATAAAATCATATATCTAAAACAAACTTTTCAAAATGACAGATGGTTAAAGGAAAAACGTGCCATAATACTATTGTACCTTGAACAACTGCCATCTGGAATCTTGTACACTTATTTAATGAAGTTTAATTAGTCAAAAATAGCTGTGCCTTTTCCCATTAGATTGCTTGAGACATCAGGCTTATAATAAATAGTTGTCTGAAGTGAAATAGTAATACTTTCTACACTTGAAGTAGAACCCCCAACTGAAAACTGTTAACATCCCCAAGAGCTTTCCTTAGAAGTCTTTTATAGCTAGACCATAGCCAAAACTAATGATTAACATAAAATCTCTCATTTTCAAAATCTTCATAAACAATATAATCTGTTTTCAACTCAATTTATACATATTTTAAAGCAGACTAAAGTCAATTATTATAAATGAATAAAACAGACATATGCAATAACGCATACTATATTTCATAGCCAAGAAAAAATTCATTATCTTAAAATTTGCATAAAGTAAATTATTTACAAAAAAAAATTCTCTGAGATTTGGGAACTTCTAAAAATATTAAAAATGCTCTAACAGATTTCTGAGATTCCATTTAACAGGTCCATGAAATTATTTTTAATAACCTAAAACAGAAATTAGAAATGTATAAGACTAACTACTCAAGCATTAACAAATGAATGTAGATGATATAAAGCACCATTTCATATCATATAATGTTTTAATTTCCAGTAAGTTTTAAAAAAGTGAAAAAAGATTATATATAAACCTGATTTCAGCAAATTGAAGAAATTAAAAAATCTAAACATGTTGCTTCTACATACATACAAAAAAAAAAGGTTGAATTTAATACCAGAATTATTATTAATACAAAACATGAGAGATGACTACATGAATATCTCACTTTTAAAATTTCACACATAACATAAATTACAATATATCAAATACTTTGACATCATTAATAACAAATTTTCAACAATTAAAATTACAGTCGGACCTCCATATAATAAATTGGCTTTTTTGAGCATTCTTTGTCCCCTTCCTTTATCCATCTTTGCGTCTCCTTACTGGTGGGCATTAATTTAGGATAGTTTCATGTGGCTGCACCCACTTGGCATAAATATTATGGAGCCAGACAAACTGCAGACTTCTGCAATATTCTGGCAATATGTTATCAGTCAGCATTCCTTTAATTAATGAAATTTTTTATGGGACATTGACCAAATTATAAAACTCTTATAAAAAATTATCACTAAATTGTGAAGTCCATTCTCTTTTTAATAAAGTTTTTTTTAAATCTTGCTGAAGTTTCAGGGACCACATTAAATGGCTTACCTCAAACAATATTCACATTCAGTAATTACAAACGGTATGTTGGTAAGTAAAGGAAAATATAAGTAACTGCAATGCAGCAAAATGAAATTTTCCCTATCAAAAAGAGTAAAAATGAAATTCTGGAAGTTGATTCTGATTTCAATAAGAGGTCATGGATGAGTCTACAGTTTTTTAAACAAGGGTACTAAAATAAGATAAACATATGGCTGCAGAGAACTGTAAAATTTTTCTAGTATTTGCCCTGCTCACTAAAAAAGAAAATTTTAATGTAAAAACTGCTTTTCCTCCCACAATACTAATTTTAGACTGCAGGTGATAGAAATCTAAAGATGCAATACTATAAAAAATTAGTGAACATAGTAGGAAAGAAATACACTGCAATCAACGCATACAAGTAATGCAAATACATATAACACCTATATGTAAAGTAAAATTACACGATCTGAACAGTTAAAAGTATATTATGATTGAAGCAAATTCTTTCCCAATAGATGGATTCATCACCAAAAGTTGTGATGATATGATTAGAAACTGATTTAAAAAACCAGAATGAACCTTTAGATAAATAATATAAAATATATGTACAGCTGAAACAGCATCGCAAAAAGAAACTTCATCGGTCTTAATAATGATGGTATAACATCAGAAAAGTGTGATATATATATTTTATTCAGTGTTAAAAATTCTTAAAAATTCAACTGAAGTGGCTTTGGATAATGTTAAAAATCACAGCAAAAAATCAGGGCATAATATTGAAAATAAGGACATAAATAAAATACAGGAATTTTTTTCAGTTATAAGTGAGACAGTCATAATTACGTACGAAGTGTGATTAAATGTTTATTTCACTTCACAAACAGTTAAGTCATGATGTCATTCTGATCAAGCAGGAAGAATGAACATCAACCTAATACTTCTTCCTGCCATTTGCAAATGCCTTCTTAGTGTAGTAAAGCGCTAAACGTACTACTTTACGACATCATTAATGTTTTTTTTAAACAATTAAAAAATAAGAAAGAAAGGAAGAGAAAATCAATATGGATTATGCAACTTGACAAATGTGAAAGGATTAAAATTCATAAATTTACCAAGACAAAAATACCTTGTTTGGAAACGTACAATATAAAACTGAAATTTTACCACTATCAAAGTACCAAAATTCAGACTGCAATGAAAGATTGTGTCAAAAAAAGAAAGGTTTCAGGACAAATGCTCATTTGAAGGTTCAGACAATCCTTTTTTTGCTATTATTGCAGTAAACAGTGATTATCCAGTTTATTTACTTCTGGTGTTAAGTGCTCTCCTTGGTAAAATTCTGTCAAGTACAACTAGAAATCGTAGTAAAACTGTCAATTGGAATAATTGCATGCATCCTAATTTACAAATTTCTGTCAGGAGGGAAGAGAATTAATAAAAGAGCCACTCTTTTTTATGAAGTTGTATTGGTTTTATCGAGGCATCGATTTCTATCTCTAGTTACCCCCCATTCCCACTAACAGTGGTGTCCTGTTGATGAAAAGTAGCACAATCAGATTTACAAAGACTATGCAATACAGCCTCAAATCGTCAAAAGATTAATTTCATGTCTTGGAACATATTATAACAATAAACAAACAAACAAACAGTTACATTATGGCAGTTTCAAACAAACAATTCAGAACGGATTTTATGTAGAGGAGCAATACCCCCTACGTAAATTAAGTATTATCAATTTAGTGAAATGGATGCACATACATTTGTATGCAACTTTTATATTAAAATCTGGTTTATATTGCAACAGATAACATTTATATTTACAATATTTATGATTATCGATGTTATATCAGTATACAAAATGCTTAGTGTAAATGTAATTTAACATAATCTTCATTTAACAAAAAGGTTTTTATGGGATTCTGAATATTCAGTTAGAGGTCCGACTGTATAAATACGCTTATAACAAGTATTTCTTAAAAAAAAGAATTTTACATTTAATTACACAAAGTTTAATGATCAGCAAAAGAAAATACCCTTAAGTTCTGTCCAGAGAGAAGCAGCAACAAAAAAATGAAAAATTTAGATTACCAAAATGCAAAAATGCTTTTTTAAATTAAAAAACAACGGGTTTATGAAAAATATTAAAGCTTTTACTAAAAGCTGCATAAAATTTGAATCTATTATTTAACCTGTGTCAAAATGAACAAAAGGCCATGTGCTGTAAGTCCCACCTGTGGAATTGCTTTTGAAAGACACCTGACTACTCTTTTTTAAGTTGCACAGAGCAAGAGCAAAAGCAAAAATTTATACAGCACTTTTTCTAACAAAAACAGATCAGAGATACATAATGGATGATTTTTTACTGACCGAGACACTAACAGTCTACATAAAATAAACAGAACATTTTCAAGCAATTTACTTGGAACTTCTCTACTTTTAATTAATAGCAATATTCACATACTTCGAAAAATCAAAAACACCGCAGAATTCTTAAAATAAAAATGTCATAACTACGGTCCATATGTTCACTGGAGCAAATGTACTTCTTCAACAAGTAAAGGGGAGAGAAAAGAGTTTGCCACATTGATTCATAAAATGATTTTAATTAACTATGTACATCTTTTCTGATTTTAAAAGTATTTTTATGGGACTTTGAATAATTATTATTGATAAAACTATGTTTTACTTGTGCTCTTAAAAAAAGGGAGGTAATTGCTTATAATATAACTGCAATATTATTATTTCTAGCCACTAAATACATCAAATTCTACAACTAAGAGTAATATGAACTTAACTTTTCCACCTTACTAAGAACAAACAGATACTATTTTGAGTAAAATTTAAAGATTTTAAAATACACACACAGAACTAGTAGGGCAACTACATATTTTATACTTACTTTACATTTTACTTACTTTAACACTTTTTAAAGCAACAAAACATACACATTAAAGTTTAATATGCAATGCAATGCAGATACCTACCATATTTGTCACAGCAAAAATAAAAATATGACCAATATTTGGATTCAATTTGTGATCTCGGGTTATGATGCAGGTTTGTTGGCAAATGATTAACTCTTCAATCAAGGCAACTATATGGAAGACATTGTTCCCAATTCATTTAAGTATGGAAAAGTATTTAGCAGAAAAACTATGCTGAGCAAAGGGTTAAATAATGGTGTTAAAATTATTAAAACAATGAGAATGGTGAACACAAAACTCAACTTTCTATATCTGCATCCAGAAATAGCACAATGAGCCACAAACATAAATAGGCCACACTTATGTGCAAAATTCCGAAGTTCTCCAAAATTCTACTTCTTAAAGAAAAAAAATCCCTAGAATTCTACTTCTTAAGGAATCAATGGAAGAGAAAAGTATTTAATGAAAAATAAAGAATATATACATTTTAATGCATAACAAATTCAGGCACGTTTTCACCGTTAATCTAGTTCACTGAAAATGTGAAATGATGAACTGCCAGGACATACAAAGGATTCCCCAATTTGAAAAGGTTACCCATTTCTTAAGTCATATGCAGCTTTTATTTACATAGCTATTTTTAACACTACATTAAGCTTTACAGTACTACTAATGTATAATAGATTTCTTGCATACATTTATCAGTTTTTTTATCAGTTCTTTATCAATACAGCATATTATGATAACTATACTGGTTAAAAATCATATAAATGATTTTATTACATGACAAGGTAGCAAATAAAAGATTAACACGAAAACACTGTGCCTTTGTGATCCATGTTATTTCAGTCATGACAACTTTACAAATGTTATAGTAAATTAATCTGAAATGCCTTTCATGTGTTCTGCTTTGACTTTAAAGCAAAATCCACATGCCTTTCCAAGAATAGCAAAGCCATGAAATTAACACCACAAATACTAACGCAGTTTGTAAAATCTGTTAGAAATGTTTGTTTTGTCCAATACTGAAAGAATTTTCCCTAAAACTGAAAGAAAAATTTCAAAATTCCCTTGATATGGACAAAATGTTCCATTAAAACATTATAAATTATATGAAATCATATATTTAAAAATGACTTAAATGCAGACCCTACTAAATATCAAGAAATTAAATTTTGTATTTAAGACTAGTATCATTTATCTAACATAATGCAACAGTCTAAAAATTTACGTGCGTTATAACATGGTTTATTTTAAAAAGTGAATATAATGTATGAAAAAACCTTAATTACAGTACATTAAGACACATTATCTAATCAACAAATAAAGAATGCCAAACAGATATACAAAACATAGTCCATGTCAGTGGCTTATTACATAAAATGACACCTGTTTAATAACATTTTTCACATTTAATTCTTTTCTCACTTACTTTCCAATCAAAACATTCTAACCTATCATTAATTTTTAACTACAGAAAACACACTGATTTTACTTATAATATAAATTTATTTTCTGTACTCTATGTAAGGTTAAAAAAAAATTTTTTTTAACAGAAATGCAAAATAAAATACTAACATAAATAATGATTTACATGTTCTTAAGTACCCATTACAAAATTATCCATAATAAAAGCTGAACAGCCTTTCACAATTCCATTATTAACAGTATCACACTATTATTACTAATGTAGTACGTAAGTTTGAAGTTCCTGCTACAGTCCAGTGACTAAAACATTGGGACATAGTTTTGATCACTTCTCTATGCTTAAACAATTCATTACAACAAAGCAGTAATTTTTGTTTTTGTGACAGAAAAGAAAAAAAAACTTCTGCAATTACTCCAGGCAAAATATATACATGCAGTTATTTTATGCATTAGCAACTGATATCATGCGAATTGTCGTGTACACTTTTACATGCATCGAACTATACACAGCAGATTCACAAGCAACTGATTTTACAAGACTATAGGGTTAACAATTCTATGCAATAACGAAACAAATTACAGAAAATCATCTAATAAAAATTAAGTAAGCTGCAATACATGTTTTCATACCTGAAATATATTTTCAATTGCAATTACTACTTCAACATGCACTTCTAAAATAATACTTTCAGATCAATTCATCAATTAAGTATAACAAATGATAAAACATAGTCTTACAGCAGTCTGAAAATAGTGCATGTTACCTTTTCAAACTGCTTAACAGAAGATACAAACTAAAGCACATTAATAAATTTGATGTATAGCAATATCAAAATTATAATCACATATATTAATGTGAAGTGCATTTAAGTTTATATCCAGCTATGTAAAATTACTCTAATACATGCCAGAACCACAGAATCTATACGCATTCATTATCAGCATTTTATTCATTCTGGTGACATACAACATAAGTTGAAATACAGTTACAGAGATTTTTCTTTTACCGTTTACAGGCTTTCTGATGGAAACTCAACAAAATTTAGATCTTTGTCATTTAAAGTATGAGCTTAGATTTTAAGCTAAAATTCTTTTTTTAAACAGAAAAATCTGTGAAAGCCTAATTTATATAATTGTATACAAAAGCTATACACATGACACTCGACTTAATTTAAATATACTTACTGATTTTCTTAATGAATTTCATGAAATTAATCAAAATATGTATGACAAAGGTTAAATTAGATTAATACTAAAAATTTAGTGCTTATCAATATGTTTCATACCCATCCAAAAATAAAATAAACCATTTAAAATTCAGTATTCTCCAATAAAGTTTTCTATTAAAAAATTATTACTTGAGAACTATGGTATAAAACTGTATTATATGAATTTAACAGCAAACTGATATGCCTTATGATTATTCATACTAATACTTTACATCAGTTTAATGTTTAAAAATCTATGGCTTATGTTTATTTCATTAATAACTGTAACAGCACATGCATCAAAAGAAATCTGCATGTATAATAATGGATTTTCTGTATTGGAGGTAATTTTAGATTTTATGAAAAGATTTACTGCATACTTTATATATCATAAAAGTCCTTATTACAGACCTAACCTCTTTATTTTATTACTAAATAAACTGAAAATGGTACATAATACAGTTAGAATGTCATGCCATTTCAACTGAAATCCGAAAAAATATTCATTTTTAAAATATGTATATTTAAGCTTTACAATAAAACAACAATTAACGAATACTAGCAACTTCTAAAATTCACAGTAATTAAATTAACAACAAAATAAAACTCTACAAATAAACAGTTTAAACTTCTAACAAATAATCAAATTTAACCTTCTACTTTACAATATTTTAAATTTAAAACGGACTGAGATGTAAGCTGACACATAAAGCGTTTGTTTCAAATGTTAACCTATTTTTTTTTCCAAGATAAAGTTGACAGTTAAATATATTAATATTTCAAAATACGATCGATGGTTTTATTCAAGCATTTCTGTCATACATAAAGGTATCTATCTCATTCTCCAGATTTATGCACTTACTCAAATCAAAATACTGATAACAAGAGTTTAATTTTTTGAGAATATTTTTGTTTACATTAGTTAAGGGGTTAACTTTACGTTTGGTATTATAAACAATCAGTAAAGTAAGTTGACACTTCATTTATATTTCTGTCGAAAGGTACCCAACATAAAAGCATTCCGAATTACTTTTTCATTTCAAAAATAGTGTATGCTTTTTATCTAACAGTTAAGAAAATTATATATAGTGCATTCACACACGATTATCATATGTAACATAAAGAAACATGCGAAAAATAACCATACAATCGGTTATAGAAAGCCACAGATTAGGTATTTAACAAAATTTATGTGAAACTATGAATCTTTTTTTAATAAAGGCAACATGTTACAACATTTTTCCATGCAAATATACAAAATTACGGCCTTTTGATTCAAAACGTGGCGTAGCATGCTCCGATTTTCAACATAACCAAACACAAGTATATATGTATACACATACAATTTATACATGCATAAAGTGTGAATCCACTCTTAGTAAGTAAATGCTTACCTTCTCTAGCCTTCAAATACACCGTATTAGCAACAATATTCTCTAATTCCATTAGTTCCAGCGTGGTAAATCCAAGGAAATTGGGTTCGCTAAGAACCCACACACACGCACCAGCAAACGTATTTCAAAAAACTGCCCTACGCAACCGTACGTCTGCGACTTACTGAAAGATGTGCCCAGTTTACTGCACAGCGAAACGAGGGTGGGGTAAATCTAAAATGGCGAACAGGCCTCCCAGCATTCACCATTCGGTACGCCTATTGGCCAAGATACCAGCATCCCCGGAGCAAAGTAGGAAGCGCAGGAGATTTTGCCGGATTCAGTAAGGAAAAAGCTCTCTAATAAGTATGTAAAGAAATCATTTATATATACGAGCATCTCTATAAAGAATAAAATGTCTAAAAGAAATTTCGTATAACAAAACATCAATTTGGTGATCAATATAATTATCGCATAAATCGAGATAAATTTAATTTTCTTTTCCCAGCATTAAAATTCTAAAAGTAGTTTTTAAACATATCATTTTAAATGACAATTCTTTTCTTAAGTAACGAGTCTAAAAGCTTATCATTAATCTGACTTGTGAAGGAGTTTGTTTAATTTTCGCAGACATCATGGGCTCTTTCGCAACCTTCTCTGTTTTGCACACGAATGTAAAATTGCTGTCCAGTGCATTGAAAAAGAACGGCAACAAAAAAAAGGAGATATAGAATTGTAAAAATTTATTTAGCTGAAATCATAATATATTTTCATGCCAGCACTAAACTAAAATATCTAATTTCCCAGGCAAGAGAAAAAAAAGGGGTGTATAATTTTTATATATTTTCTTTAAATGTGTTATGACTAGCACTTTTTATCGCGTACGTCTATACGGGTATAGAATCAGTAAGTGAACTTCTTTTGTTCGTTTATGTCTATATGTGTATGAAATCAGTAACTCAACGTAAGATATTTGAGAAGTCATAGAAATAAATTCAAATAAATCTGAGACATCTATATCAGTCTACTTAAAATGAGTAAAAATGTTAACAGACTTTCTCCATCAATACAATAATTGTCAAAATATTTGCATCAGTTTTTCCTAATTCATTTCTGTAAGCGGTTTGCATTTGATAAGGGATAGTCACAGTTTTAAAATAAAACGATGTATGAGAATACAATATACTTAATAAGATATTAATATATATATATATAGAGAGAGAGAGAGGTAAAAAAAAATGTAGAGTTTACTGAAGTTTCTTCTTTTGTCAATAAATGTTATAAAAATTAGAATATGAGGTAAGAATGACTGAATCTAAAATACTGAAATGATAAAAAAAGCAGACTGCCACTCAAGAACTATCCGAAGAATACCATACCCTACCTCTTTCTTAGTTATATACATTAAGTACTCATATCGAATTTAAAATATCACTTTTAAATTTTCCGTTTGAGGAGAGTAATAAGTAATAGTTTAGTAAGACTATAATTTCAAAAATGTATGAAAGATTTTAAGAATGCGCAGTAGCATTTCTCCTGTTCAGGACTTAATTTCTTAAGTTAAAAGTACGGGATTAATTTAGGACATCATGAAAGAGGAACAAATAAATAAAATAATTATAAATAAGTAATAAACAAGGCGTAATTAAAATTAAATATGGAGTGTTAATAAAAAATAGTAATAAACTGATTTAAATTGATGGCAAACAGTAAAATAACAAATTAACTTAAAATAGCGTATAAGATATTTCTCCCGCCTTCTTAGCATGTCTTCGTGGTGTAATAATCAGCACACTCGACGTGTGTCGATAGGTTCGAGTCGCGGCGAGGACATTGCCCATTTCTACAGTTTCCTGGCATTCAAAAATACCTAATAAATCTACAGTGGCGCCCGAACTAAAAAAGGGTGGTGGATGATGATTCTTCACCACTAGGATTTGGGCGATTGGGTCCCCTAATCCCCAGTCGCCCTTTAAAAGGGGGAGTATATAAGGTATTTCTCCCGCCATCTTAGCATGCCTTCGTGATGTGAGGGCCAGCACACTCGGCGCGTATCGAGATGTCCGAGGTTCGAGTCCCGGCGAAGGCATTGTTCATTTTTCATGTCTCTTGCTTCGAAATAACCTAATGTTATTTCATAAAAATCGGATAAAATACTAAGCAAAGGAACAATGAATAAATGAATGATAAAAAAGGGGTGTACCATTTTCCCAGGTGTGTCCTTCTCCCGAGGAAAAGTGAGGTGTACTTTCAGTAATTAGTATCAGTATTACTGCTAAAAGAAATTTCGCATTAGTAACAAAATTTTCTACTAATGCAGCGATTTAATTGTTCAACAAAGTACTAAACTCATCTGAGTGAGGGAAGAAAGGCCTTGGGTCAGATGAGGGGGAGGTAATCATGATTTCGTTCAAAAATTAAGAAGTACTAGAACCAGCATCCGAAGGGCTACTACTGAATTTAAGCCCTATTCTCTATATGAAAACTTTTTTTATAAAATTTAACTTATTAATTATTGATTAATAATTACAGGTAGAGAGATACTAGATAAGTAAAAGGAAAACTTGTTAACTGCCCATCCGTTTAGTAAGCTTTTTATAGGGGTATAATTTCCGAGAGAAATTAAGAAAGATAGAATTAATGAACTAAAAGCTATTTCCACGTTCTTAACTGTAGAAAGAACATAATGATACAAGCAGTATAGGTAATGTAATTATTAATTAAATACCATTTTTTTTAATATTGTCATGTGTTTTATAGAATATAATTTAATTTATATGGTTATTACGCTTGATGTTTCCGTTAAATATGTCAGCGAATCAGAGGCTAGTTCTGACAGGTCTGTCGTTAGTTCCGATTTCAGGTAAGCGTTGGCGTTGTGAACGTTTTCATGCTCTTAAAATAAATATAAGACAGTTCTCATTACAAAGCGGCCTTCATAGCATAGTGGTTACGACACTGTTCTGATTACCTGTCAATTTAAAGGAGAAGAATCGAGCTTCGTATTGCCTGCGGATGTACTTTTCTCTTTATTTCCGATAGCAAAACTTTGCATTATCTGTGACTTCTTTAAAAGCTAATTTGAAGCAGATCCTTGAGATCGATCGCTTGAGGTGGAAAATAAATATTGGCACTTGTAACTGCAATTCGTTTCAGAAGTTCTCCACAAAGCGTTCGCCTAATGAACATAGCCCTTGTGTGTTCTGCCATAATTAAACGTAGTGACTTAGCTGTTTTTAAAATAATGTGACGACATGGTGCTTAATTTCAAAGTCGTTGTCATTGGTTATTATTTAATATTTTCTTAACTACAGTGCGGAAAATAGTGCGTTTTAAAAGTGTTATTGTTTCTTTATTAGTTACATTTTACTTAGTTTTTAATTTATTTAATTAAGCCTAACTTTTTGTTGTCATTTTGCTTTTGGCAAAAGTGTGTCCCTGCACATGTAAGCCAGGGTTCTTCTATATCTCTTTTTCTGCCACAGCCTCTCGAAAGGAATTTCGTGTCAACAAATATTTAGTAGCTCAGAGGCAGATGAAGCGAAGGGTGAACGTGATGGCCGACAATGTTTGACAGCTGAAAAAGAACCCTAAGGCCGCACAAACTCCTGTTATAAACAACGACTTTTCTTCGATCAGTCAACATATTACTAAAATAACGTAAAAAAATTATAATTTTACTTAGAAATTTCTTTGCTCAGAAATCTATATTACCTATTTCGCTTCGAAACAATAAATTGAGAAACGAAAGTGATGACGCAAATAAATTATCCAACATCTTGGTCCCCTATCTAATTTTCGTTTTCCTTCGAGATCGTATGAGGGGTTTTACGCTTGAAATTATTTTCTGATTCACCTGTAAAATTATTTTCTGGTTCTTAAGGATGAGTTTGGCCGTGCTACACACAAAAGATATCAGTGATGACCATAATCTGTAATGCTGCCGCACGGCTGATTCATTTTGACTACCATCAAGCACCCTGATTGGTTCTTTCACTCTAACTCGTAAAATATTAAGCTTGTGTCAGGTGTGGTTTTAGTTGGAGAGGGCTAAGTAAAAGTCATTCTACCTGTTCGTGAATTTTTCTACTTTATATATTTCTTTATTGCAGTTTTTATCAGCGCAATGATTTAAAATACTATTTAAATATCATTCACAAATGAGGTAGCATTTCATTTTTCATTGCAATATGCACAACTTCTTAAATTTTGAAGTCCCCCCCAACAGAATTTTCAGTTGCCGTATTTAAGTGCTCCTATAATTTTCTTTAAAAATACACGAAAGACATTTCAAGCTATTGTTATTTTCATTTTTCAGAAAATTCATTCTAATGCATATACATTCAAAAAAGAAGCTGTTGGCAATCTTCATGGCATACAAAATTTCATTCTTGCTTGTCAAAATGAGATACTTAAAAAGTACGCTCGTCATAACGATATTTCGAAATAAGGTTATTAGCTTTTGCATAATTAACAAAAGAAATTTCTAAAGAATATCTAAAGGCATGCGTTATGTAGCTCTATTGCAGAATTCTTCTGCTATCTATGCACTGTCATCTGCATCAAAACTAAAAATAAAACACAACGGTAATGACAGTATTTTGTAACATCATAGCTTGTAGTTATATAAATTCTTCTTCTTTTTTTTCATAGTACCCTTAAACAATAAAACTTTGATTTTTGTTATATAGCAATAATGGATATGAGTTTTATTTAGAAAGAAAAGCAAAATATTTGTATGATTTACTGGTTCTTTATTTTTTTTCCTTTCTTTTTCTTTTTTTAATGAAGTTTGATTTATTCAATTCTTAATATAATAATTCTTAATTGGTTTACTCGAAAAATAAGAATAAAAATTTCATATTAAAAGGGAAAAAAGACCACATTTTTTATGCATATTTATTTCACAGTGAAGGAAAAAAATTGTGATAAATTTTAGGTATCAAATTTGAGTAACAAGCAATAAATAGTAAAGGTTTCTCTTGCAGAAGCGAAAAATAAAATATTGATTATAAATATTCTTTCGTAAAAGATACTTTTGGTTCTGCTTGTAAGAGTGTGTTAAGATATGTTGATATAATTAATTTTACTCTTAATTTACAGTCACGTGCAAAATTAAGAGGTTTTGCAAATTATATCTACTTTTACGAAAAGTATTGAACCAAAGATATAATTATGCCGCCGAAGAATTATGCAAATTTTCAGAGTCGAACATCTAGGCGTACATGTGCGTGTCTGCGAAGCTGTGATTGTGGATGGAGAAATACGGGCATAAAGGGTTTTCGGCGGTTTGTCCCCTCGTACTCCTTCAAGACATTTGCCGTGTTTCTCTCAATAGTTGAGTAAATTTTATAAGATATCTGCTAAAATAAGAGCCTAGAATGTATGGATGACGAAATGAGATGGAGAATTGTGAATAGTTTCGAGTCAGGCGCAGGCGGCACAAGCGCAGGCGGCTACAGAGCTAATGTAACGACCATTTCCCCTGCAGTTTGTGGAAACAGTTTCAGGACACTGTATCCATATGGAGAAGACCTGGGCAAGGTCAACCAAGATCCGCAACGATGAATGAGGGTTGTTATTTGGTACTTTCAGCGCGACCACGCAGGGCTGGTACTGCTTCGCAGCTCTCACGTGAGCATTAAACTGCCACTGGTACCCAAGATTTATGATCTACAGTTGCCTGACAGTTTCATGAGATAGGGCTGTATCCCAGACGACCCACTGTTTTATATCCTACTCACTGCAGCACAGAAGAGACCATGTTTAGCATGATGAGCCTTGGACATGCACCTTGGACCATACTGCAGTGCAGAACTACTGTTCTTTTTACAGATGAGTCAATATTCAACCTGGACATTGATTCTCGGCATACCTGTATCTGGGGAGGGACTGGAAGAAGATTCTATTCCTCTCTCATCAGAAAAAAAGATCATCACTGTGGTGGAGGAGTAATGGTTTGGGCAAGATTATGTTGGATTGCCACATACCCCTACATGGGATAGACAAAGCCTCTTTGACTGCTCTGATATATAGAAAGGACATCTTAGAGCCCTATGTTCGACTTTTCAGGGTCACAGTTAGTCCTGGCTTTAAGTTAATGGATGACAACGCTCGTCCACTTACAGCTCAGCTGGTCAATGGTTACCTGGAAAGTGAGGTTGTTCGCCGCATGGCTTGGCTAGCCAGATCTCCTGACCTTGACCCTATACACCGTGTCTGGGACTGTCTTGGGAGGACAATTTCTTCTCGCCATCTCCCTACGAAAACCATCCCAGAGTTGAAAACTGCCCAGCTCTAGGAGTACGACTGACTGCCCAAAAGACTTCTCAATTGCCTCCTGTCCAGTATATCATCAGGTTGTGCGACCTGTCAGGCGGTGAGGGAGAATCATACCCCATATCATACTCATTTTCAATTTGATGTCACAACATGGATTTTGGGAATCTCTGCACTATGAACTTTATTGATAATCATGCGTACAATAAAATGACTTTTGAATGGTACATCTCTTTCATGATCAGAGATGGATGGAGAGAGGATCATACCCCTTATTACATTCACTTTCAATTTGATGTCACAACATGGATTTTGGGAATTTCTGCACTGTTAACTTTATTGATAATCATGAGTACAATAAAATGACTTTTGAATGGTACATCTCTTTCTCTGATATGTATGTTTATTCATACCAAATTTCATTAAAATCTGTCCATTAGTCTTTCAGAAATTCGATACAATGTGCAAAGTCTCTTAATTTTTACTATTATTTTTTAATTATTTTCCAATTTTCACGGTTTTAATTTTGGTGTAAAAGAAGTATTTTAGGAGTTATGGGTTCCAGTATTTATCTGTTTGACATTTTATTTACTCATCTTTAGTTATATTATTGTTTTTATGGTTACCAATTTTTCAAATTGCTTTTTAAAAAAGAGAGGTTTCTCGAAATGCAAAGAGTTTTTATTTTGTTTTATTTTCTTAATACATAAAACCTTCGTAAGGTGGCATTTATCGTTATTTTCTATACTATACTCACCTACGTTCACTTCTGTATATAACTGTGCATTATTCTGCATTTTTAATCGTTTCATTCAAGAGGAAATAAAAATAAAATTAACATAATAATAAATAAAAAAAAATCTGAAGGCTTTTAGATTTTACATTATGCCCAAAGGGGAGTTTTTTAACGTTTTGTGTGTTAAATTTACTTATTAAATATCATGTTCTTCGCACCTAAACCATAAAATTCAGTTCAAGAGCAATATCTCAAAATAATTTTAAATTGAGCATATCTTTAGAATTTCCTATACGCAGTCTCACGCGCTGGAGATAAAAATGTTTTTTCTGTACAACGTTGCCATTTCTCGCTTTGAAATCCTTGAGTTTGTTAATCAAAATTTCGTTAAAGTTTTGCATAATATTAAATCGATAATAAAACAAAATCCAGATTTCAAATTTGGGCTTCCAGATGCCCATATTTGCAGTAGGTTTACGTCATTCAAAATTCAATGGCTCTAGGTACCGTCGTTTTATCACAATGCGAGAAACATACATACATTTATGCACAACCTTCATTATTTAATTTCTTTAAATATAATACAGGGCTTCAATATTTGGCGGTAACACTTTGAAAAGTGAACCTACGTTTAATGTTTCCGACTCAAAATGCCGAAACGAAAACAATATACCTTTAGCGACAAAGCCCCTTTGAACTAAGAACTTTGTAGAGACATTAGGTATTTTTTTGAAAGCAAGAGAAATGAAAAATGAGCAACGCCCTCGCCGGGAATTTAACCACGGACCTCGCGGTTATCCGTCGGGCGTGCTGACCACTACACCACAAAGGCATAGAAGAAATACTTTATATACTGCCTCTTTTAAAGGGCGACTGGGGATTAGGAGACCCTAGTCGCTAAATTCTGGTGGTGGAAAATCATCATTCACCACCTTTTTTTTTAGTTTCGTCGCCAGTTGTGGAGTCCTTAGGTTTTTTATTTTTTTTGGGGGGGGGAAGCAGAAGAAGGAAAAATGAGCAACGCCTTCGCCGGGAATCGCACCACAGCCTCTCGGTTACGCCTTGAGCGTGCTGACCGCTACACCACAAAGGCATTCGAAGAAGGGGGAGAAATACCTTATGTACTCCCCCTTTTAAAGGGCGACTGGGGATTAGGGGCCCCAATCGCTAAATCTTGGTGGTGGAGAATCATCATCCACCACCTTTTTTAGTTCGGGCGCCAGTTGTAGAGTTATTAGAAAGTTTATTGAAGCAGGAAATTGAAGAAATAAGCAATGCCCTCACCGGGAATCGAACCACGGACCTCTCGGTTACGCGTCGAGCGTGCTGACCACTACACCACGAAGGCATGCGAAGAAGGCGGGAGAAAAACCTTATAACTTAAGAACACTTAATTTGTTTTAGAGCAGGAAATAAAACAATATCAGGTTCCAACAGAAAATCGGAAAAAAATTTAAATGAATTCTAGGAATTTCAGAAGATCAGAAAGAGTGCTGTGAATAGGCTTCTAATTTTCAACAGAGATATGCTCTCCCAAACTTCATTAAACATTAAAACTGCTTAATGTATGTTCGCAGAAGAACATATTCGGAAAATTATCAATATTCCGTTCTGAAACAAAATAGTTTTAGGGAAAGAAGAGAATGTTTGATTACTTTTTGAATCGACAGCAATTGAGAATTAAAAGTAGTCGACTTCCCCCCACCTGTAGATGTTGATGGTAGCACCAATGTATGTAACCTTTCGAGAACAAGTCTTAATTATCGTTTTAAATTCAGCAAATGCGAAGTTATATATTAATTCATTTAAAATAATTATAGGATTAGTATTTTATTGCGGTTCACCACCATTTTAAGAATGCTTAGTTTTTAGAATATGACTAGATTTCATCAATAGTTAATAAACTCATTCTTTTCATTTCCGTTTTAGAAAAACTTATATTCAAAATAATTACGATACATTAATAACGTTATGTTTTGGTTTAAAATGTATTTAGTTGAAACAAATGTAATCAAATGTAATAATCAGACTATGTTTTATTATATTCTTCTGACCTTATTCATTGCAGTCTAATCAATTTTTTTGGTATCAAAATAACACAGTAGTAAGATATATTTTGCGAATACAATAATGGGGTGAGGAAGGGGTTCATAATTCTGAAGAGGGAAGTTAGGGCTTCTCTATGAGGTTTAACATGTCTTTTCGCCCAAATGTTTCGTCCAGTTCTACACTCCCCTTATATACTGCTGAGAAATGTCTTTTCCCCAATCCCCCCCCCACTGTCCTCCTAATCTCAGAGCCACGTGCCAGATGAGGGAAATTCGTATATCACCTAATTTTCATTCAGTTATCATCAGAAATAGTTCAGTGAACTTAAGAAAATTCTCTTTTATACATTTCTTTCGTTCTTTACAATGTGTTTCAGAAAGATTGTACTATTAGTGATTAATTGTTAGATATTGCGCAGGCTGTACCATTGTTCGTAATAAATGGCGTTGAAAACAGCTTTTATTAATTAAAATTATTTACGTTAACGCAAAAATGGCAAAAGAATTTTAAATTAAAAAAAAAGTATTATAAATGAAGCGTAATTTTATTTCTAAGTTTCTTTTGCAAAAATATCTGGAATCACTTCTTAAATGATGGGGCCAGAACTAATAATTTCATTGAAAGGTGGTATTCCAAGTTAAATAAAAAAAGTTGCCGGTCCCTATTTAAACGTACATTCAGTTCATTCAGCTTCTAAAGCAAGACCAAGCATAAAATTAATCTGTCCTCCAGATGCTAAGTTAAAGTAATAAACCACAAAGATCCCAATTAAAACACAGAGAATTAAATGAAAATTGAAAAATTAAAAAATTAGTAAGCAACGAAATTTTATTAAAAAATTATTTTGATGTTGTAAACTGCTACATTCATTTATAAGCCTAGCAGTTAAAATGTAAAATATATATGCAAGATATAACAAAATACGGTAGCTGTTTTAAAAAAGTAATTGGCGACCTCAAAATTAACTTTCTAGATTTGGTGCTCTCCCCCTAAATTCATCTGTTCTCCCAAATTCGAGGTCCTTCTATGTTATATAACGCTACTTGAAAAGGACAACTAAAACTAATATTAACCAATCATAGCTTATCTCTACAATTGCATCTACTTTGGTATAAATATCACTGGCGAGTTAAATACGTTATTCTTCTTCATTCCATTCCCTAGCTTCCGCCACTGCTAAACGTATCCTCGACGTCCTACTTGTCCGCCTAAAATGATGTTAAACTGTGTATATAAGAAATTATCGTAATTGTTATGATTAAAGAGTATATTATCTACGAGGAATTATTCTAGTGTGCCTGGAAATATAGAAATCAAGATGATAATTATCATAATTATTATGGTTAAAGAGTTTATTGTCTACGAGGAATTATTCTAGTGTGCCTAGAAATCTGGAAATAAAAATGATAATTGGCTGAACTTGGTTTGGTATCAATATTTCCTTCCCGTTTTCGCCATTCTGCCATCACGACTGCCAACATTTAAAGTACCCGGATTCTTCCTACGCATTAAATCATTACATATATTTATATTAGTTTCATGCCATATCTTTACATGTGCATTTTTCAAACCTTACTTGATTTTCTGTAACGTATTATAGGTTGAAAAATGTTCTTGTAGCATAAAAAATTTGATACCTTAACGTAACAATTTTAATCTTAATTTAGATATTTATTTATCTACACAGCATAAACATTTTTAGATCATTATCAAAAATAAAAAGGCTGGTGAACTCTTTATGATAATCGTTAAGTTAAGAGTGCTAACATTAATTCCGCAAATTAAGCTTCCACAAATATAAAATAATGCTTACTTTCATGTAATAATAAGATATTATTTTTCACAAGTATAATTTATTTTTATTAAGTCAAACAGGATTAGTGCAGAATAAAATTTCGTGATTGGGTGTTTTATACGCTTATAGAGGGGATAAAATGAACCATTTGATTAGCAAAATGTAAAACTTTTTTAATAGCTCAATTTAGTCGCTCAATGAAGAAAAAGAAAATCCTTTTACTAGGAGAATATTAATAGCTCACTGGAGAAAAAAGAAAATCTTTTTAGTAGAAGAATATTAATAGCTCACTGGGAAAAAAAAAGAAAAGAAAATTTTTTTACTAGAAGATAATATGATTTTGTTTAAGACTCTTGATAATGAATTAGAACGCTAAGAATTTCTCTTCATCTGCCTGAATTTAAAGCAATAATGTCTTAGAAATCGTTGCTTTAAAAACATTTGCATATATTTATGCAAAGTAGCTTCTTAACGGAAAGAGTAGTACTCAGAAGTTTCCTTACATATAACACGGTAACGAGTCAATGTCCAGTAATAATAATTCTATGAAGATAATTCTCCTGTTAACCTGATAGTTTTCATGGCACAGTAATTAATCAAAACCCAGGCTTCATCAAAGGTAAGCAGCCTAATCAAAAATATAACACTTTAATTAAAATTCGTCGACTCAGATCCTCATTCGTCTTCTCAGTTATTACTGTATCATTTCTTTATCCCTTAAATATGTATAGTAAATTTTAGTCTGTTCAGTCTTTGTTAAGTAATATCTAGAACAATGATCACCAGAATTTCGATCTCATGAACTACATATGTGTCACTGGAGAGTTTTAGAGTTTTTTTTTTTTAGTTCAAAGGGACTTTGTGCCTGAAGGACTATTGTTTTCGTTTTGCGATTTTGCCTTGGAAGCGTTAAAAGTCTGAATCACTTTTGAAACAGATGCCGCCAAAACTTGCAGCCCTATATTATATTTAAAGAAATTAAATAATGAAGAATCTGCATAAATGTACGTATATTTCTCCAAATCTGATAAAAAAAACTGTGCTTAGAGCCGTCCAATTTTGAATAACGTACGTTTCCACCCGAATATGCGCATCTGGAAGAAAAAATTTATTTGGAATTTGTTTTATTATCTATTTCATATTTTGAAAAACTTTAACGAATTTTTGATGAACAAACTCAAACGATTGAAAAGCGAGCAATGGCAACACTCTACGGGGACAAAAAAAAATTATCTAAAGCGCGTGGGACTGTGTATCGGAAATTCTAAATATAGACTCATTTTAAAATTATTTTGCGATATTGCTGTTGAACTGAATTTTATGGTTTAAGTGCGAAGAACATGATATTTAATAAATAAAGGTAACATACAAAACGTTAAAAAACGCCCCTTTGAATGCAATTTAAAATCTGAAACCTTTTAGTTTATTTTATTAAATTTTATTTGATATTATTTTATTTTTGTATCCCATGAAAAATATTTTCGGGTTAAGCTTTATGGTTATATGATAAATTCAAATCATAATTCGCGAGTCACATGATGAATAACGCTGTAGCAATAAACTGCCTTAAACCATTCAGCTGTATCCGGAATTATCCGGAACTGAACTGGAAAGCTATTCATTTAGCTGTATCACAGAAAATTTATCAGAATCAAAAACGGCTTGTCTCTTATCTTTTAAATCCCGGAAATCTGAATTTTTGCCTGAATAGAAAATTACGTCGTGAACATTTTCTAAGCATTTATCATTATAAGAGAATGTGTGAATTTTTAACAAATGAATTAAACATGAATCATATAATCCTAAAATTTTTCGTGAAGTCGTCAGAATGCTTTAAATAGGTATGGTGGGTAGTTATCAAATAATTTAAGATTTTAGAATATTAGACATGTTTATTTAATTTAGTAATAATCATAAATACATAATACGAAATGAAATACTGTTATTTACTCTGTATTGTTATGTAGAATATTTTATGCAAATAAGTTGCAAGAAAAATTTAAACCGAGAGCATCTTAACAAGTAGGAAAAAGCAAAACAATCTTGGCTTTTGGACGAACGAGCGAGAGGTGAATGGTATCGAAAAGATAATCCTTCCACTGGGTGGGGGGTGGGGGGTAGAAGTGATTTGGGGGAAGGAGTATCAGAGTAGGAGATAGAATCGTCAAAAACAGGTTGAATTGTTCCTCGTCGATGAATGGAGGAAATCTTGAGAGAAAAAACATGCACACTCACTCTGTATTACAAATTCTTGTTAAGGGCTCACGCTGGAGAGAAAAAAGGTTGGAAACCGCTGTGTTACACATTTGATTCCACTCCACACACACCGATTCTGCAGTTTTTATCTTTCCAATGTATTTTGCTTTTTTTATAAATATATGATCAATCATTGCATGAGATAGAATTATAGGTCAGAGAGCTATATTATCTCTTACTCAAGGCCCTGAATGGGTAGCTTCTCTTGAATTATCTCCGGGTTTTTCTAAAGCATCGTCTTCTGCAGTATTTTCCATATATATATATATATATATACTGAGCATTTCTTAGGGATTCATATGTATCTATCACCAGATTCACATCTATTTTTTGCTTCTGTACTAAATGACTGCACGGTTTTTACCACTTTTAGCGACGCGATACTTATTCCATATGAGGCTTTAATCGCCTTTAAAGCTTCCTAATAAGGCTTTCGTAATTTTTAGACAGGAATTTTTGTTATTAACTCTCGTTATTTTTCACATATACATGTATATTTTATTTTAAAACAAAATTATAGTAATATTATATTTACAAGGGAATTTTGAATTTTCTTGTATTGAATTTCATTTCTTTCATGTCTTTGTGAATTCGGGTTTAAATTTCTTACTTTATCTTTTTGTAAAAATTACGAGATCTCCTGTTCCTGGTCCATAAAGTTATATTTAGTAGTCTCCCTATTCAACTAGAAAAAGGTATTACTGCATTAGTAGAAGAAGAGAAATTTTGAACAGTATATACAGTACATGTGAGAAAGCAAATAAGTTGCTTCAAGGACATAGCCTTTAAGTTTCACTATGTCCTTTCATTTTATTTATGAACTTGTAGAGACATTAGTTTATTTCGAAGCAAGGAACATGAAAAATGAGCACCGCCTTCGCCAGGAATCGAGCCACGGACCTCTCGGTTACGCGTCAAACGTGCTAACCACTACACGACGAAGGCATGCGAAGAAGGCGA
>KK119893.1:86708-124569 GCA_000611955.2 Stegodyphus mimosarum | reverse complement strand
AGGGCTACTGGGGTTTTGGGGACCCAATCGCCAAATCCCTGTGGTGGAGAATCATCATCCACCACTTTTTTAGTTCGGGCGCTAGTGTAGAGACATTAGGATTTTTGAAAGCAGAAGAATGAAAAATGAGCAACGCCTTCGCCGGGAATCGAACCACGGACCTCTCGGTTACGCGTCGAGCGTGCTAACCACTACACCACGAAGACATGCGAAGAAATAGAAGAAGAAGGGAGAAGTACCTTATAAACTTTTTAATATCGGATAATATAAAAAGGCACATAAAAATGTCATTTGGAAATATTACAGCAAAATAGTATATAATATGTAAACTAAATTTAGAGCCCAATTTTAAATTCTCAAAAATCTAAGTTTTTTAAAGTTCTTGAAATGTTCTGAGCAAATATTATGAAACCAATGTTCTAAATTTGGGGGTCCAAAGGGTTCTTTCCACGAAAGAATTAAAACGTGCACAGTTCTTAAAGTTCCTGTTCGAATATCACAATATAAATTTGACAGTCCTCGTCTTGAAAGTCTTTTGTAAAAAATGAGGCGTTCAATTCAAAAACAAAATATTTGTATTTACATATTCATAAAATACTGCGAAAATCAATAAGCATTAACTTATTATTAAACAAACCGCACGTTCTTATTGTAAAGCAATATAACAATGTAAAATATACTTTAGAAATTAATAACAGGAAAATAGCAAAATACAATACAATAATAAAATAAAATTTGATGAAAAATGGGCTGGTTCTCTGTAAGCGAATCAGCATAGCTACTTGCTGACAGCTGTGGGATGTTTATGTAACGCCGTAAAACATAAAAATCTCCGTTACATATACAAGGTAACTGGCTTTTATCATTATATAAAAATATCAAATTTCCTGTTCATGGTCTATGGCCTTAAAAATCTTCAAATTACGTAACTGTGTAAGGTTTTAGTTAAACTAACCAAGTTTTATTTTAATTTAAATCTTTCTATCCCTTCTCATTTCAACTTCCCGTTAGAATAAGCGCGCGTTTCAGCAGTATGCTAATTTGAAGTGAAGCCAAGTAGTATTTAAACGAAAGGCAGAAACCTTTCAGTGTTAGAGAGCTTTTAGTCTCAGACCACGGTTACTCTATTCAACGTTCTCCTGACTAGCTAGTATTTAAATTCTAAGCCGTAGCGCTGTTACGCCATTACTTATTGAAGTAATTTCAAGTGCGTCAGTATTAGTTAAATCTTGTTACGCACCATTTAGTTTAGAGGCCGAACTCGCGTTATAGCTCTGTGAGCAACGACTATATAATTTCTAATTAGTTTTAGTTTAAATTATTTGATTGTTCATTTTAGACCCAAGTGCGGTCTCTACTTTCTGTATCCCTCCCGAGTTGGGAAGTGGTTGTAAATAATTGTGATTTAATAAAAGAGGATTTAAAATCCCTTTGAAGTGCAGTTCTTCTACCACTTAATCACAATATTCTACCACAGAACATAGCTGCATTCAGCTCCCTGTTCCAGATCAGGATTTAAGGAGTTCACGAAGGTGTTTGCCAAGAATATGCACCGAACACTCAGTCCCGACAACTGAAATTTGAAAAAATAGATGTACAAAAATTCAAATTCAAATTAAGATAAATAATTTGTATATTCAAGTTAGGTCTTAGAAATTTAGCGAAAAAATGTTTACATTACCTTGAAATAATATGTAAAAAGTTTTTAAATATGTGTAATATGTGGGTGTGTGCTCTGCGCGTGTGTATGTGTGGTAGCACTGTATGCTAAAACTATGGCTAAAGGAATGTGACTGATGAAAATACTCAGACAGTTCATGGCCATAGCTGTCTATACTAAGAAAAATTAAATTTTAATATTAGAAGTATACTTAGCGGGACAGCGAGCATACACTATCACTGCTTGTATCCTCCATAAGGACAGGAGCAAAGAGTGTAATTCTCGTGTCGGAACACGTTGTCCATGTAAGTAAGTAATACATAAGTGTCTATGTAAGTTATGCATAATTATATAGTTATTCTTTTAAGTTCTAAGAATCTGGTATTTATAATTTGGTATTTTGTCCAAGTTGCAAAACACAATTTAGAGCTTTTCCTCCCCTCATGTCTCAGCTTTGGCGGACGTAAACAACAAATTTTAAACGGAAAAACTCTCTGAAGTAGGGAAGGGTAAGATAAGAAAGAAGCCAGAATGAGAAAAATTCAGATTCTGGAGCAAATTATTATGATTAAGGCGCGGGAGCCTTAATCAGGTTAAATAATCATATCTGAGTTACAAATACTTTTAAAAGCTTAAGGAAATTTTTATGAATAATTTGGAAAATAAAAATTAATAAATTTTATATAGCAATAGGTATTTTACTATTTTTGACAGTTAATTAAAATTCATTGGCTGGGTTAAAGGGTGGCAAGTTAAAAGTGGGTAAACGTTTCTGAATTCTTCTAGTAAGAGAATTTGGTTTATATACATGGCGACTCAAAATGAATATAGGGATTGCAAACGGCTATAACTAGTTAATTGAAAAGAATTTATGGACTAGAATTACACGGAATGTAAAAGGAAGTTCAAAATTTTGTTTACATTGTAAGGTTTATCCTAGTTTTATTAATAGTTATTTTAAGTTTATGCATCTTTCCTGTCTTTCTAGTTTCAGCTTACAATTTCCTAGGAGAATGTAATTTCAGAAACGCAGTTAACGGAAATGAGTATAGTATTATAGATTAGTATTGAAGTAGATATTTCATCAGCTTCGAGAGAGAGCCTGAGTTTCTGACTAGCGCACGTTTGCCTTTTGGCTACGTCTCCCTAACATATTGCCACGTTCGGCCGTACTTTAGGCCCTTCGCCGACTTAATTAAGATTTAGGGGCCAACTACTTAGAATATTGATAGCTTCGGCTATATCTTTCAGTTAGCTTTAGTTAAGCTTAGTTAAGTTTAATTTCATATTTATTTGAGTTCAAACCCAAGTGGAGGCTTTGCTCTGAGTTAGAAGTTGATTGTATCGTATTTTTTCTGGGAAATAAAGGGTAGTTAACCCTTCGTAAGTCTTACGTCTCTATTCACACGCTTAAGCGATTATTCGCTTATTAGTGTTTGTGGAGTTTAAGGATTGAATACTGAATTAGATAAGTAAAACCCCACAACATACTTTATAAATTTTCTATGTGACTCCCCTTGGTGACATGGACAACATCTAAGCTGCATTCCGTATGAAACATGCGGTATATCCTGAACCATATCTAGAATCACCAACGCAAGCGCATTAGAAATGCGTATTTGAGTTCTCGAAATGTTTTCAGCAAAAGTAAGCTATACACAGGGTCTTTTAGAAAGGAAGAAAAGAAATAGAAAGGAATCGTAGCATGTATGTACTTCTTCAGTGTTAAATGCAGATTCTTAACTGCTTTTAATCCAATACATTCAAATAATTTCATTCTTCTTCAGCTAACCCAATTTGGAGAAAAGATGTCTTCAGGTCAGCGAAGAATGCGACTCTTACGTTTTCAAAAATTGATAATAAGATCTAATATGTTTTGGTTTAAATTGGGTTCTAGCTAATAAACCATCATTTAAAGATTTAAACTGATTTTATTTTCAAAAGGCATGAAAGACCATCCTCACTTTAATGATGGATTTGTCATCCCTCATAGCGGGTTAATGCGGCATGAAATCAGTGTCATTATCTGAACGTTCTTCAACAACCTTATTTCGCTTCTGTTCAGTAACAATTCCTTTACATCTTTGGAGAAGTTCATCATTTTTCGAAAAGGGGCTTTAATGCGTTGACCTTGTTTCCACTGAAATTAACTCGAAATTACTGCAAAAAAACGAAGATTTTACCAATTAATAAACTATATTTTGATATTTAAAAAAACCTGAATGAAGACTAAAATGACCTGTTTTTCAAAATTTATTGAAATACTCCGAATATATGTCCTGAATGTTGACATCTGTTCCAGCGAAATACAATAGGTATTTTTTTTACTTTTTACTTGTGTTAATGCTATTTCGAGATTTAAAACAAATTTATCAGTGCAAATGCAGGACAAAAATTTCGTGTATCTTGGAAAACATTTCGTTTCGTGGTTTCTTAAAATGGGAATGAAGTATCCTTTCAGTTAGTCAGCGTGTTCAACTTGCTTTAAGCATTGTTTTCCTGCACTGTTGAGAAATAATTAATTGGCAAAGGCGGAATGTTTCTGTAGTTTTAAATGCAACTGGACAGGAAACAGAAATTGCAGCGCATTTCACCGTTATTCGAGTAAAAAAACTGTGCCACCAAGTAAGAAAGTAATCACGAAACTGAAAAGTAGGCTGGTATTCGAATCAATTAACAAGTTTTAAGTTTCCTTTGATTTAATTAAAGGAAATTGTTTCATTTTCACCCATGGCAACTCTCTGCCTTTTTCTCCTTCCCTTAAAACTTCTAGGAATGGAAATATTTCCAACACACTTGTTTCCTAGAAAAAAAAAATAATTCTTTTATTAATTAGCTGCTTCTCTGGAGTTTAATATAACATTCCATTTCTGTGCTTAATTTTCTCATTCTTTAGAGCGAAAACTTGACACATGTCATTATTGTTATTATTATTTTGGCCAATAAATTGTTACTTGCGTATAGTATAATTTTACTAGGACATAAAATAGGCCACGGTCTTTCTCTAAACTTTCGCTTTCCTGCGTCATTACTAAAATTTAGAAGCAAAGGATCCACTTTAGAAAGAGTAGTGATATTTTTTTTTACACTTAAAGATTTTGAGACAAAAAGACTTAATTATGAAAATATGCGTATTTGACAATGTGTAAAGATAAAACTCATATCTTTAAAGATTCAGTTTAGTTCATATCTTATATATCTTATGATATAGCATTTACCATAGTTAAGTACAAAATGTGGAATCCTAATGCAAAACAAAGGAAGAAACGGCTTACAGCATGTGTTCATTATGCAATTCCTGTGTATCTACATGTTAGAAACATAGGACAGCGTGAACACTCGTTGCAGGGAGAGATTCCCAAGGAATGTCGGTGACAAGACACATTTTGCTCGCTTAGCTTTCATAAATTGCTTGCATTTAAGCGTAAAATTAAATCAATTAAATGCAGTACTCAAATAATGTAACTATGGTTGCCATCTCTCCGGTTTCGAACCGAAGACTTAAAGCAAATCTCCGTTTTTATGAATTAGATTTCCGGGTTGAATAATAATTTTTTCATACATGAATTTTGTTGTGATTTGATAAATCGTATTCACATTTGATGATGAGTGAAGTCACAGCTCTGTAACATTTTTTGCTCAGCGCGAATCGGAACTACTCGGAAAAGATTCGTTTCATTCGTTTACTTTCTGTAGCAGTTATAGATGGAATGTTGTTCAGTCCTGCTGTAGAAATGCGACTATTAATGTGAATGAGTTAAGTACCAAAGTAGCAGACAGCGACGACATCCGTAGCTAAAATTAACCGTACGTTATTTGCATTAACGTTACTCTTCCACTAGCTGTTGTGTATTCTTCTTCTTATTATTATATGTACATAACAGCAAAAGAAATCAAAGGTTAGTTACCTTTCCTTTTATAAATGTGATTAAATATGTGTGTGAATTAACTCACTTGTCTGAGAGTAACATCAGAACAAGCCCACGAAATTCATCGTGGCAAGGTGTGCAAGATTGCATCTGCCATTGACAAGCGCCTTGAGCACCATACAGGTGACAGTGCGACTTTGCTCAGTTCCGCCCCCAATTTTGATGGAGAGCACCCCGAGGGAACAGGTCCGATTGCCTCCCACAGCTCTTCCCCTACCTCTTAACCTATCGAGAGGACTTTCGACTCGCAGAATATTTAGATGCCCCCATGCCTCACAGCCACTATACATTTACAAACATCAATGCCTTCTCCGGGATTCAAGCCCGAGCCCTTCGGGACGGCAGTCAACGTCGCTAGCCACTATCTCGGTTGGGCAGCACAAGATGAAGTATAATAATGCAATAATAATTTTACTTAATAATATATAACAGCGGTCGCCAGTCTGTGATACGCGTACCCTCGAGGGTAAGTAATGGCTTACTCAGGGGTACATGAAAAAATATCTATAATGGCAGAAAATATGTATTATAATAAATGAGGATAAAAATCAAAATATCCAGAAAATTTTAATTTGTCATTGAATAAAAGGAAAAGCAATTTTAATTATTTCCGATGTGAATATTACCGATTGAAATGCGTTAAAAGCAGTGTAATGCATTGTAACTAGTCTCACCCACACCTGTCGTATTACTCGATTCCTTACTCAACATAACGTGGTGATTCCCTGTCACAGGGTATTGTATACACTGACCGGCAGCTAACTGTATTTTCAGCATTGAAAGTTTCATCAAGTCTGTAATGTAGCTTCCTTCTTTAAAACTGATATGCTTACCAACTTAAATGGGGAGATTTGTTTTAACTTATTCATTTAGGGGTTTCAGATGTAAATGTTGTTTATATAAAAATGGACAAATAGTTGAAAAATATATCTTTGCACAGAACTTCTGTGGAAAAGTTCTGATTTTGTGTCTGGGAAAGCAAGTTTTGGAGACCATCCATTTCAGTTAAGTTTCACAGTGATAAGTGGGTTTAAGTACTTGCATAACTGTCCGATAGCTTTTCCAAACGTCTAATAAAACTGATTTCTCTGCTCAAAAAGCTTGATTTGGGGGAAATATGTATTGGGGGTTGGGCAGTACGAAAGAAAAAATCGGACAGAAATATTGCAGACACTTCTCCAATTCTTATCAAAAAAATTATCTTCAGCTTACAAAAGCAGAGAGAATAACTCATTTAAAAGGCTTCCAAGGGTTGTTCAAACGTTACTTGCTCAAGCGAAATGGGAAAGACAATTGAATTTCAGATCATTTCTATGAAGATTTCTTTAAAAGCAGCCTCAAAATTATTATCCTCTGAGAAAGAACAACTTACATTTTCTGGCTTTATATCATTTTGTGGTAACTACAGATTGTAAGGTCCATTGCGAGAATATAGGTTCTAAAGGGGGAGGTTAGGCGTAGGCTGAAAGTATAAAGTCTGATTAAGGGGCACGCAGAAGAAAAAAGGGTTGGGAACTGTTGATTTATAACACTTTTATAATTTAATAATGCATGATATTTAATACAAATATATTAATAGTTTAAAATAATAGTTAACGACTATAATTACATAACTAAAATGTAAAAAGACTGAGAAATAAATAAATTAAATTTTTTGTATTTTAAATCTTTTTTTTTTTTAATTTGTTTGTTGACAACCAACGCTGAGACCAACACTCCCTGAGAGCTGGCAACCGAAGTTCGAACCTTTCATTCGGTACTATTTTCAAATAACAGCGTTAGACGCTGATAAGTAAATACATGATCGAATTCTTTCTCTGCACTTCCTCAGCCTTGACCAATATTCGACTCTCACTTCGAAAATTTTGTTGCAAAAAGATAAATAGGCTTTTCCCGCCTTGTCAATCGTCAGTGGGTGTCGTGCCAAACATTAGCCTGAAAACATCATAAAACTGCCGAGTTCTCATTACACGTGACTCTGACGTCAATGAATTTTTATAGGAGATGGTCTTGAATTGAAACGACCTCTGGTTCTTCAAGCACGATAAATACTCTTAAGCCTATTAATGAATGTTATTACGAAAGTAAATTTTTGTAGCTGTTGGCAGCTGTTAAAATAACTTTTGCGTGCTCGTCTAATTAATTAACTTCCATCAAATGAATTTTCTTGTTTTGACAGATAAGTATTGCAAAAGTATCATTGCTGTTGAAAATGTAAAATGAAACAGTTCCCTTCATGGGGAAGTGACAAAATGTGCAAAACAATGCATGCAAATCAATTAAAATGAGGATTAGTTCCGAAAAACATTTACTTTTTTGACATTTAACGCATCTGCATTTTGTATAGACCAAGGAATCAGTACTAAATTCTCAGAAATCTTTTCACATTTACTTACATAATTTTATGCATAACTATTTAAACCCTCTATATATTTACTCAACAAATAAACTTGTATATGCATGAGATATTTTACTTAGAGAAGACTTGAGAAGACGACGCCAATTATTTTGCAATAGTTGCTGAGATGCTTAGAGATGTTTCTGCATACAAATAGGATGCATGGGATAGGACAAGTAGGCACACATATAGGATGCACAAATAGGTGAACAGATGGACGGAATTTTGAAAACCACAAATAGCTGGATGTTCGCCGCATAACTTTTATTTTCCTGATGATTTATTGTTTAGGACATATATTCTTGGTTTACACATCACTATGGGTGAGACAAGCACCCCACATTATGTATATAACTTATCACATGTTGAGACAATAGCCAATACAGCGAAGCAGTGAGATACGCGGCAGTAGACAAGAGCAAGTAGAAAAAAGAGTGACATTTTAGCAAATGCATATTTATAACATTTGAATCTTTGGTTTAAACTTTGGACTGCTGTTTGACAAGAGCTTTACGGCTCTGCAGATGACATATTACTGGTTACTTTTTCCAGTGACGAAGTTTAGATTCCAGGAAGGAGACGTAGCCAAATTAAAGTTAGTAATCTTGATTTTCATACTTTTTTATCTTACACATCCCCCTTTCAAAGAAAAGAGGCTTTGCGTGAGAAAGACCTTTTTGGAAAAAGCATTAGAGAGTTAGCAAATTAAAAGAAAGTTTGTACAATATATACAGTATGTGCTTTTTCCAATAAGAAAGAAAATAAACTCCTTCAAGGACGTTGGCTTTAGGTTTCTCTACGGCCTGTCATTTTGTTTATGGACTTTCTCCTATCTGTCTCCCAGACGGAAAAACGTTTAGTGACTCTGACTGCAGTACCGAATAGCCCGAATCCCGAAGAAGGCATAGATGTAACTTGTCTGTCCCTTGTTAGGAAGCAACGGTGGCCCACTTATTAGGTGCTTCCATGATAAAGGGACCACTGATTCTGGCCTTAGTAGTGGCCAACACCTAATAATGGCTAGTGCCCGCCATACAGAAAAAACAAAACTTTCTCATACCTTAACGTATAAAATGATACAAAAAACTGTAATTTGGAAGTATAACAAAAATAGTACATATAATATGTAAACGAAATTTATAGTCCAATTTAAATTCTCTAAAAATATAAGTTTTTTAAAGTTCTTGAAATGCTCTCTGCAAATATTAAAAAAAAAGTCTTAAATTTAGAGTTCTAGGTTTTTTCAGGAAATAATTGGAAATATACCCGATTCTCGAGATTCTTGCTGAATAGCAATGTAAATAACACAGTAATTCTCTTGAAAGTCTTTTGTAAAACTGTTGTCGTCAATATAACACTAAAATATTTCTATTACATGTTCATGAAATACAGTTAAAATTAATAATTATTTACTTATAAAGCAAAACACATTTTCGTATTGTAAAGCAATGTGAAATGTACGTTAGAATTACTAAACAGAAAACTAGCAAAATACAATACCATAATAAATTAAACTTTGGTGGAAAATGGGCAGGTCCTCTACAAGTGAATAAGAATAACTACTTGCTGAAAGCTGTGGAATGCGTAAATAAAATAACACTTAAAAGCCTCCGTTGCTTATACAAGGTAACTGGCTTTTAGCATTGTATAAAGATGTCAAAGTTTCTACTCATGACTTATGGCTTTAAAAGTCTTCAAATGCCAGTCACCCGGGATAGTGGTTAGTGACGCTAACTGCCGTACTGAAGGGCCCAGGTTCGAACCCCGGAGAAGGCATGCATATTTGTAAATATGTAGTTTCTTTGCGGAATGAGGACACTCTAAATATGAGGCAAACCGAAAGTCCTCTCGATAGGTTTGTGGTATGGGAAGAGACGTGGGAGACTCACGGACCCGTCCCACCCCGGGGTGGTCTCCATCCAAATTCGGGGCGGAATTGAACAAAATCGAACTGTCGTCGGTTTGGTGCTCAAGGCTCTTGCCAAAGACAGGCGCAGTGAATTTCGACCGAATTTCGAATTCGAATTAACCACAATGAATTTCGTGGGCTTGTGCTGATGTTACTGTCGGACAAGTGAGATAAGCCACAAAACAAAATCTTCAAATTATGTAACTGAAACAAAAATAAAATAGATACACTAAAATTCAAATTCAAATTAAGACGAATAACTTGTATTTTCAAGTTGGGCCTTTCAAATTTAGTGAATAAAAGTTTACATTACCCGATAATAATATATAAAAATAATATATAAGCATACAATAATAATATACAAAATAATACAATACATACAAGAATAGTATATAAAAAAATTTTAAATGTGTGTAGTTTGTGTGTGTATGTGTATGTATGTGTGGTAACACTTTGTGCTAAAACTATGGTTAGAGGAATGTGGCGGCTTAAAAACTCAGACAGTTCATGGCCATAGCTAAGCTCACTCTTCTAAAAAAATAAATTTCTATATTAGGAGCACCTCTTGAAGTAAATTTGTCAAAGTTGCTCTAATTTTTGCATAATTTGAAATAAATTTATGATTATACATAAATATATCTAAGAAATCTTCGTAATTCTTTAATATTTTAGGAGGTTAGTAGTTGTTTAATAACTTCAATATTCTCATTACTGAGTTGATATTTTCCTGCTTGAATTTTATATCCTAGAAAATTTATTTTTTCTTTAGCAATGTGCAACTTTGAGAATGTTTTAATTTTATATTTTCTTTTTAACATATATCAAATGTCATTTTAACCGAATGTTTTTCAAAATTTTGGGAAAAAAGTATGTAAAAATTTAAAAAAAAGGAAAATAATTTAAAGGAAATCGGATTTGATATTTATTTAAAATTTGGCTGGGAACCTTATCGAACCAAAAGGTGATCTGTTGAATCCATAAAGACCAAAACTGGCTGTAAATGCTAATTTTTCACTATCTTTTTCATGTAATTTTACATGCCAATAACCAGATGTTAGATCTAATGAAGGAAACACTTTTGCATTTTTTTAACTAGTCTAGTGTTACATCGATTCTAGGTATGGTTTCGGAATCTGCTTTAGTAGTTTGGTTAAGTGTCCTATAATCAATACGTAATCTAGTTTTTACTTTTGTATCTTTTTCATCGGCTTCATCTTTTCATAGGCATTTCATAGGCAGCATAGAGGCTAGATGATAGTTTTATGATATCTACATGCAATAATGCTTCTGTTTGACTTTTTAAATTTCATCATTATCTTTAAGGGATGCCCTATGTGGTCTATGAGGTAGAGGAAGTTCTGAAGTTAATATTATTTTTGGAGGTTACATGTTTATATAACCCACACCATATTTACTTTTTATAAATATATGACCATAGCTATTAATAATTCTTTCAGTTGTTCATTTACACAAGAATTTCCACATTCATTATTTTCAAAATTATTAAAATATCTTTTTCATTTTCAAAGTTTTCACGTAAATATAACAAACTACTCTTAAAAGGATTATTTAGATGTGCACCTTTACCTATCATCCATTTACCTTAATACATCCCATAAATATTAAAATTCAGTTGCAATTTAAACAAAGAAGCAGAAGATGAAGACAATAACAAATACTTTAAATGAAAGTTTACAACATTAAATACCACATTATTACTTAATCTTCCAATTTTGCATAACAATTTTATTAATTTAGTGTCAGAAAGACCTCCAGATAAAGATAATAACTTTCTGGGAGTTAGAAACCTATCAGTACAACTTAAAGTATTCTCAGAAATTGTATTAACCTGACTCTCTGTATCGATATTAGCAGGAAAGTTATTATTCCTTTCCTTAACATTTAACTTAAAATATTATAATTTTTTAGGTAAAGTTTGATTTTGATAGGATGAAGGTGCATTACAGTTTACGCTAGTTATTCCAAATTTTAGTGGTTGTGGTGGTGACTGAACTTAGTAATGATCTCAGTGGTGGTGGCTGAACATTTTTCCAGACCTTATTTTAAGATAAGCATGATCTAAGGTAGAATAGTCGTGGATATTATACCTTTGATAATAAAAATATGAAACAGCTTTGGAACGATAAATCTGGGTATATTATCGGTGCTTTCTGGTTTTTTAAGGTGAACTTGAAGTTGGAAATAACTTTCTTGTTATGGAAATCCAATTTTGAACAGAGCGTAACATACGATATTGCTATTTTTAGGCCTTGTATTAAAGACTCAGTAAGAATTTGATAACCTAAATGTAATGCAGAACGTAATTTTAATTTCTGACTGCAATACTTATGCGTAATTTTAAATTTGTTCTATGTAACTGAAACTTAGCCATCAAATGCAATGTGTGCTGGACCAGGAAAGTAAGATATATTCTTTTTAGAAATATATTCCAGTTATAAGTTTCAACACTTTCGCAAATATAAAATGACAATTCGTAGCCTTGCAAAAACTTTAGAAATATAGTTTGTAGAGACATTAGGTTAATTACAAGCAGGAGACATGAAAAATATGCAACGCCTTCGCCGGGAATCGAACCGCGGACCTCTGAAATACCGGCTCAGTGTGCTGACCATTACACCACGAAGGCACGCTAAGAATGTGGGAGATATACCTTATATACTCCCCTTTTTAAAGGGTGACTAGGGTTTTTAGGGGACCTAGTCGCCAAATGCTGGGTGTGGAGAGTCATCATCCACAACCCTTTTAGTTCGGGCGCCACTGTAGAGACATTAGGTTATTTAATAGCAGGAGACATGAAAAATATGCAACGCCTTCGCCGGGAATCGAACCGCGGACCTCTGAAATACCGGCTCAGTGTGCTGACCATTACACCACGAAGGCACGCTGAGAATGTGGGAGATATACCTTATAAGTTAATATTTCTCTTTGGTAGAAATACCTTTTGTATTGCATCATTTTTTAAAAAAATGTAAATTTCTTTCACGGCAAGATCCTTTTTCAGACTGAATACGGGGCAGGTAAATTTATCTTTACCTACAGAAGCAATTTCGGATTTTTGTGGGACATATTTAAGGTCTTCTATCTAGTCTGCATTTACAAGTGTGTCAAACAAATCAAGAAATTCCGCAATTCAATAATTTAAAAACTACATTAAAAACATAAGAAATAATCATGAAACAACATCAAATTTACTGAATTATAAATTAAAAATTATCTAAAACGAATACTAAATTATTACGCTTTTCCCGATTTTCTCTTTTTTTGCTATTAAATTTCAACGCTGATTTTGAAAGCCAAATGTAACCACACCACTGAGGGCCTAATATAATAAGCAGCACTAATTTTGGAAAGCACAATTTTCACTCCTGACGCCGAAAACAAACCTGATTTAATTTACTTTGATACACTCGATGATGCTCACTTTTAGGCCGACGAAAATCAGTGCCGTAAATAATAGCATAAACATTTCAAAGCAAATAAATCTCCTGCACAAATCTTTAGACAAGCACGATGACCTTGGCCTGCAGTGCTGATGATTCACCGTTTCTTTTCTAAGTGAATGTGTAGTAATGTCATATTTTATTTTACTCGTTATAATTTTCAATTTTGCAGGTACAGTGGTACCACGACATACGAGTTTAATTCGATCCGTAACCTTGCTCGTATGTCATATTGCTCGTATCTCAAAGCAAATTTCCCCATCGAAATTAATTGAAATGCCATTAATCTGTTCCAGCTCCCAAAACACCACCTCAGTTGCTTTTGTTGAGCGTTTTTGAATAAGAAAAATGTATTTACAAGAAGAAATATTTATTTATAAATAACAAATACATAATCTATAAAAACATAATAAAAGAAAAAGTGAAGTGCTTACGGAAGCGCTTAATTTTTGTTACTGGTCTTCGCTTTTTCGTCATGCTTTGCTCATTTTCACCTGCAGATTGTTTAAAAAAACTGTCCAAGGAGGTTTGTTTCTTCCTCCTTTTCAGGATATTGCAGAAATGAGTTAGGCAAGTTTCGTTGAACAACTCCGATGCACGACCAGTTGTAACTTTTTCGGGGTGATTTTTATTCACGAACTCTCCAACTTTCCCCTACATTTTCAAGATCTCCTTTATATCTCTTGTAGGGATAATCTCCTCCATCCAAACGAGGGAAACAAGCACACAGACTGAGGTCTAGTCTGAAGTGGGAGAAACTGTTAGACGCTGCCCACATGCGCGTGTGCTGCGGTGTAGTGTGCGATTCCTCGTATCTCAAATCTTGCTTTCATTTCAAAGCAAAATATCGCTCGCTCGGCGGCTCGTATCTCAAAACACACGTATATTAGGGCACTCGTATATAGAGGTACTACTGCACTTTATTCAGCTTTAGCTTGAGGCTTCACATCCTGGCCGATTCCTTTAATTGTGATATTTAGAGAATAAATGTTTGACGAAAGAAGGCAACAGTTATTTTGGAAACAGGGCCGAGATGTTTAGAGATGTTGCTGGCATACAAATAGGATGCGTAATAGATGAATGAAATTCGGAAGACCACAAATAGCTGGATATTCAATCAGTAATTTTATTTACTTGAAGAATAATTTTTTGAGCATATATTCTTGGTTGGCTCATCACTACGGATGCGACAAGTACCCCACATTCTATATATAACTTATCACATGTTGGGACAATAGATAATGCAGCAAAGCAGTGAGACACGCACTAACGGGCAAGAGCAAGTCAAAAAGTGTTTTATCAAGCAGAAAATTTTCAGCAAAGCCGATTTATAAGACCTGAATCTTTAGTTTAAACTTTACTACTGGACAAGAGCTTTACAGCATTGTAGATGACATATTGGGGGATATTTTTTCCAATTGACCTAGTTTAGATTGCAAGAAGGGGCTTTAGCCAAATGAAAGTTAGTAATTTTGAGTTCTTTTTTTTTTGTTTATCTTACATACATATACATTACTTTCGTATAAATGCATTTATACATGTATACATACATATACATACATATACATACATATATGTATAATTACAAAAGTACATAAAGATGCATAAATTTCTATTATTTTCTTCCTCCTTCCAGCATGCATTCGTGGTGTAACGGTTAGCACACTCACTCGGCGATTATTCGAGAGGTCTAGGTTCGAATCCCGGCGAGGGCATTGCTCATTTTTCACTTCTTCTGCTACAAAAATAACCTAATGATTCTACAATGTTATTTACGTTCTTTATTTCATCAGTAATTGTAATTTAATTTCATACATTTGGCGCATGATAATTTTTGACGCTATACGCCACAAAATTTATCATTTTAATTTATTTACAATAATTTTAATTTAGTAATTTAGTACTTTTCCTTCCCATCATTATTTATAAAATAACTGCTACCTTATTTGGTAGTAATTAATAATACATTTTATAAAGCTTATCTAAATGATACCTATTTTTATTTTTGTTCCTTTTAAATTTAAACATATACTTAAAATTTTTAGTTTCGTTCTATCTGTTTTTGTTCTTATTTTTCGAATCAACATATTCCGTAAGTATAAAAATTAATGTTTTATGAAAGAAGGCCATCTAGCGATATAATAGTTAACTGAAAGTTGGAGAATTACTTGAGGTAGTCTTGTGAGCGCTCTGTGTTTAAATTAATGTCGTCAGCCTGGCAAGTGGAAGGGTTAGGATATTTGAATTAAGGCAAAACCCATGTTACTATCTGCCTATAGGGTTAGGTGCCTTTGTGGAGGAATATTTTAAGGAAACTGTCTGGTATTCACAAAAAAAAAATGGGTAAAACTACACAAATTCCTAAGCAGGCAACCCGTTCTGTGGGATTTGAACCTGGGTCGAACTACTAGTAAACTCTTTCTACCCCTAGTGGACCTTCTAGTGGAAGAAGCAGTTATGCTTTGCTTTGATTTCTGTTCTCGTCTAACAGATTCTGTCCCGTATCTGCCTTAAGTAAAGAATGCCTTCGTAGAGGGCTTTTTAATAAAAACTGGCTTGTATTCACGTTATACATATAGAAACCACGAAAACTCCAATGAAGCCAATCCGTTAGCGGGAATTGAACCCGGACTGAGTTAACGACTGTTTAGTGGATATAGTATTAACTAGGGTTAACTGCAAGGCGTTCGAGTCTATAAGGGTGTGTGGCCTACGCCATCGTGGATCACGTGACACCCGGAAGAGATGTCACCGGCGTCATCTTGGATTCATCTGGATATTACGTTGACAGGTTCAATGATGTTATACACGATAGTTTTCTTAGAGCAACGACAAAAGTTTTGTTTATATGCAACGACAATGACATTAATTTTAATCATTTAATCTGCAATTATTTTTTAATTATTTAAAATGCAATTATACTTAATTCACTCTATTATTTAAAATTTAATATGCAATTATATTTAATCCATTCTATTATATAATTCAATATAGTAATTTTTAATGAACAAATTTTATGTAATTGCACGAGTTTTAAAAATACCCCCCACACCAAGGCTTCGAACCCACAGCCTCTCTCACAAGATACGCGCACTTACTACAGAGTTTATGTCCTTTCAGTCCTGTTTTTGAACTTGTCTAATCGCGAAAGCAACTATGATCTCAATAGACTGAAGGATTGCCCATGCGCAAGCCTGTTCCAGTGTGCCCAACCGTTTATTACCTTTTGCGATTCCGCGACGACGAACGAAAACATTAAGACCAATCAGCATCTCGTTAACAACAAATAAAAATATTTCAACCAGTCAACGTGTTTGTTTCTAGAACTGCAATGGAACATATATTCTTAAGGCATTACTTAAAATTTATTTTTTATGGTTTTAACCCATATTTCCCCATTGTTCTAAAACTAGGACAGCACACATAAATGGTCTTTGTATAAAATCTGTGAAATAATTTAATTGAAATTAAAGATAATTTACTAGTTAAGAGTCTTTTAACTACATATTTGCCTTTATCGCAAGTTAGAATTAATTTAGATATTTTCTATTAATTTTTTAAAATGGAGATTTTTGCAGATTTTTTTGCTTATGTTTTTAACGTACAAGTTTATTAAAATTTTGAGCTCCAATAAAAACATACATATGAATTTACTGAGATAATATTCCATACTTTTATACCAGTGAAAAACATTATAAGAAATTTTACTTAAAAGATAAATTTTCCTTCCATTTTTAACTGTCCTAAAAATAGGACGCGGTAAAATCCACTAGTACCAAATCCCCATCAGTTTGTAATGGAGATAATCCTTTCTTTCTCTGTTACAGTTCAAACATTGCTATTATACAAATAACCCAGGCACTTTAGTCTAGCTGGTAAATGCACATTAAGTAATAGACAGGTGTGTGAAATGCGGGGGAGGGGGTTGAGTGAATGTTTCAAACATTGACTCATGAAGTCAGTTTGTATTCTAAAACTCATCGAAGTAGACCAAATTTCTCTCGTTTTCGCATGATTGAATTTTGAAGAAGAATAAAATTCCAAAGCTATAAAGGAAGAAACCAGCTAAGAAAATCATGAATGAGCCATTATCGCATACAATTGTCCAGAATTTGCTGTCAATAATTACAAACCCTAAGATACATAAGATTTGTATGGATAATTTCTTTACTTCCCATGAATTATTATTCGTTCTTGAAAAAAAATCTTTCTTCACTACAGGTACTGTTAGAGGACACAGAATGTCTAAATAACCATTTGTACCCTCTAAAACAATGCCAAAAATGGAACGCGGCTCTTCCGGTAGCAGTTTTGATTCAAAAACCAAAGTTGCAGCAGTTCGATGGAATGACAGTTGTGTTGTTTCAGTTATGTATGTCCAATTTCGAAGAAACTAAAAAGTGTATCAACCGCATGCAAGAAGAGTAAAAGTTGACAGAAAACGGGTAAAGATACCAATGTGCATTGCATCCTACAATAAATATAAAAACGGAGTTGACCTACTTGATAATCATGCAGTAACTAACGTTACTTCAAGGAAAGAAATGGTGCTGGCTTTTATTTGTTAATGCATTTGAAACAGCATTTGTTGCTTCATGGAAGCTCAATCAGTTATTTAGTGATGGTAGTCTGAGACTGCTTAATTTTCGAAGACACGTATAAGTTGCCTATTTTAGGCTTTCTATTCCAAGAAAACCATCTTGCAGAAAACTAAGTGTTCAACAGGTTAATGAAGATTTTCTAAAGCTTCAAAATGAACGTGTTATTGTGAAAACCTATAAAATAGACAAGGAAGATACCAGCTAAAAACTTGCACAGTAAAACCAGCAACTATCTGTAAAAAATGTAAAGTTGGACTATGCTTTCTCCCATTCCACCTATGTGAGAATAATTAGCAGTGGATTATACCATTGTCCTATTTTTAGGATAGGCTGTATTGGTCAAAATAATAACATAATAACTTAATAATAATAAAATAATAACTTAGAGAAACACATTTTTAAGAATTTATAAAAAAATATCAATTTTTTCGATGCTTGGTATGATATGGGTTAAGTTTAAGATTTTCTCCAATTTTTAATTTCTCTTTTCTCATTTCTTTATATCACAAAAATAATTTTTCACTGTTTCTTTCTGCATCTCACTTTTCACTAAATTAAATTTACTATTTTTTCACACCAAAATTTTTGTTTTATGCAAACATGAACTTTATTTTTAACCTTTCTTTTCTTTTCAAGTTTTAATTTTTACAAAAATAAATTTCTTTTTAATTTTTTATTTAAAAAAGTAGTATTTTTTTATTTAAATTAGTGTTTACTTTTTACTTTAAAAAAGTTTCTTACATTTAATTTTTTTTTTCGTTTTGCAAAAAAGTATTTTACTTTCCTGTTTAATTTTTTTTTCATATTTTTATTTAATTTTTTTTACGCTTCACTTTATTTATTTTACAAAAATAATATTTATTTTCATTAGTAAAATTCTTTCTTTTTTACTTTTTGTTTACGCAAACGCAAATTTCTATTTTCATTTTTTTCACTTCTTACTATTTTTTTTAATTCAAAAATGAATAAAAAAATTTTTTTCTTTTTCTTTTTTAAAAATTTAAATTTTGCACGCTTTTAAATATTTTTGTGACATTTTTTATTTTACATTTGACTTTCGCCTTTGTTTTAAATACTTACTGATGCTACATTTCCATTTCTCCAAAAGAAAACTTACACACATTTCTTTGTCTACGACATTTAAGCTGGAATTTACATGGATATCTATTTACTCTACAAATCTTTGTGAATAATATTTTCTGCAACTTTAAACCAAAACATGATCATTCTACACAATTTGTGTGAAATATTACATTTCTGTTGTTATATTACATTACTGTTGCTAAAACGGAGATATTCAAAACTCTCTATTCTATTGTATTATACTTACGCTTTGAAACATTATACAAAATGCGTATAACGGATTCTCTTTTACACATCTTGCTTTTATTCAAAGGATTCATCGTACTCTGTCTATGCAAAATATCAGGAAATCTCTTTTACACATCTTTGTTACGTTTACATATCTTACAAAATATTCACCAAATTATGTCTAGCAAATGTAAATCTAACATTTCCCGTTTACACATTTTCCCTTATATTTAACTTTTACGCCGTTCTTAAAACATATTTATGCTACATTTCTAATTCTTTTTTCCCAAAAATGAACATAGGGCTTATACGGATTTCTTAAAGTAAGATCTACTGACTTTGAATCAAATCTCATAAAGAGTGATAAATTTTCATGGTATAAAGTCCGCTTAAACCAATACACATACATTTCTGCCCAATTTAGTTCAAATACGTACCAAAAGTATATTTAATTTCTTATTATTATTTTACACTACAGACATTTACAGAACAATTCTTTTTATTGAGCAGAAGGATTCATTTATATTACTAATACAGATTCTGTTAACTGTTTGAAATACTTGACAAAATATCTTGGGTTTTATTGTACACATCCTACCTTAAAGCATCAAACATACGCTAAATCTTAATTTTCTTCTTGTAAAAACATCGCTCGGATTATTAACATGATTTCACCATCCACCGCATAACCTCAAAGGAAATACTATAACTGAATCTCACTCGAATTGTTAACATGATCCCACCATCTACAGCACAACCTCAAAACAAATACTATATTCAAACTTATTACAGCCATATAGAGATTGAATTATTTTTAACTATAGAGAAGAATATTCATATTATAAAATGTATTATTTTAAATTCGAATTATAGCTAGATTTGTGAAGAACGCATTCTTCTTCGCATGCCTTCGTGGTGTAATGGTCAGCACACTCGACTCGTAACCGAGAGGTCTGTGGTTCGATTCACGGCGAAGGCGTTGCTCATTTTTCAATCTCTCTTGCTTCGAAATTGCCTAATGACTGTACAAGTGACGCCCGAACTAAAAAGTGGTGGATGATGATTCTCCACCACCACGATTTGGCGATTGGGACCCCTAATCTCCAGTCGCCCTTTAAAAAGGGGAGTTTATTAGGTATTTCTCCCGCCTCCTTTGAATGCCTTCGTGGTGTAGTGGTCAGCACACTCGACGCATAACCGACAGGTCCGTGCTTCGATTCCCGGCGAAGGCGTTGCTTATTTTTCCTTCTTCTGCTTCCAAAGAAAAAATCCTAATGACTCTACAGTATGAACTCGTGGTACCACTCTGTGCTAGTGTTCCTCATTTCCCACGCATTGACCAAAAAACATATATATTTCGTCAACAAAAAAAAAATTCATAAGCAAATAAAGAAACCGAAATACTTAGCAAGTTTAAGAAAAGTTAGGTGCACAATGAACATAATTAATAAATATGGCAAAGCATGTAAAGAACAAAGAAAAGATGCACTCGTGGATGACGTTCTCAGGCAGAATTGCTCTATTCTACATTTGGGTTTCCTCTTTCATTTCAGTTTTTTCAGTTGCAAAAGAAATTCTAAATAATTTCTGTATGAATAGGGATTTTGCTGAAAGCTGTGTGTAATGAAACTTATTAGAACAATCCCAGACGTATCAGAGAAGTATGCAATATCTTTGAAAAAATTTCTTCCTAAGCCAAACAACAATAGCGAAATATCAAACAGAAGACAATGTCAGATTTACAACAAAATGTAAACATTTGAGTATGCAAAACATGAACAAGAAATGATTTTTTTTATTCAGATGTTCCGAATGAGCCAAGCCTTTTACCAATTTCACGAACTGTGCAAGAAAAATGATGAAATATTTTTAACCTTACTTTGTCTGTAAGACATTATTTACTTCAAAATCTTCCGTTTTGACGAAAACGGAAGAATTTTTACTTCCGTTTTGTACACTTAGGCACAAGAAAATCAATAAGAGTGATTCCGTTTGCTGAACTCAAAAGCAAAACGTTTTTGAACGACAAAGAATATATCGTTACAAGTGAACAAGATTAATTATTTTTCCCTGTTTTTTATGACTTTGCAGATACGTAGCAAAAAAGAAATGCGCATCATGAGAACTTTTTTAAAATTTATTACGATCGCTTTTTTCCATTACATAGACTTTAAGAAAACATTTATGTTAATTTACTATTTTTCATAAGAAATATCCATTTATTTACTTAATCTTAGCGTATTTTTTATTTGCAGAATTCAAAGAAGAAGCGAGAACATTTTTTGGAAAATTGTCACTATTTTAACTCAAACACTACTCCGTTAGTGCCTCGGAAGTAACCATATGACAGTAAGTTGCCTTTTATTAATCTAATAGCCACCGGTCTTGTTTCTAATTTTTATTACATAACATAAAAATGCTGAGGAAAGTCACGTTTCCCTTCAGCTAGAGAATTTAAGTAAGCTTCTATCAGTAAGCAAAACTCTTAGTTGCATTTTTAATTAAATCGGCTGAACTCAGAGTTTTATTATAAATGCGAGTTTCTATATGAAACAGAAATATTATATTCAAGGTATTTTTCGAATCATTTCATATAGTGAAATTTGATTCATTGCCAGAAATGTTTGGTAATTTTCGCTTCCCAATGCGTTTTGTATCTAATGCTCATTACAATAACTTCATAAAATTACGAACAAGTTGCAAAGAAAGGGAATATTTCTTGAAAATTGCACGCTACATTTTATTTTGGAACCTTTACATGAGTATCCTAATTTTTTAATCCTTTAATAATTCTTTTCTTATATCACAGCTAAATTTTAGAGCATAAAATCTTTAAATTTTTGGGTTTCCAATAAATATATTTGTGAATAACTGCAATATCTTTATGTTTTCAAAAAGGATATTTAGGAAAACTCCTTATGGATAACCTTTTGGACAATTAGAATATCTTACGCCTTTTTCTCTTTGTAAAGTCGATAGGTTATTTATTTATTTATTTTATACTGGAGATGTGAAAAATGAGCAATAGCCTCACCGCGACTCGAACCTGGACGTTTCTAATACGCGACGAGTACGCTACCGTTAAACCACGATGGCGTTCTGGAAGGAGGGAGAAAATAGCTTGTAATCCCTTTTAAAGCTGACAGAGGATTAGGGCCTTTATATTTTTATATTTGAATTTTTAGCCTTTATATTTTTTCTTTGTATTCCAGCTGTTTTACTATGCTTATAATGGTTATTTCCCTAGGTACACATAACGGCGCTTATTTTCGAATTTCATGATTGATTCAGAAGGCCTTAATTTTAGATGTAAGTTTTCAATTTTCCGTATATTTTAAGCCATGTAAATTCCTATATACTCAGAATTTTACCTTAATTCTTAAATATTTTGCTCATAATACCACATTTACCTTGCGTAATTTTTATTACATTACTAATTTTTATTTTTAAACTCATTTTACGCAGAATTAATTTCGTACTTGTTAGCAAATATTTTTAATGTTAACTTGTCATATTTTACCAGCATAATTATTCAGATTTCCATTTCTATTTATTATATTTTTCAATGTTAGATGTAATTTTTAACTTTTTTTGTGGTTTTTAACGTTTGTGATCTTCAACATATTCTGTATTTTAACTTATTTCTTATGTTTTCTGACCATATACATAACCTTTACTTAAGTTAAAATGTAACATTTTTAGCTTGTTTCGTACATTTTAACCTTCATAATATTTAATATACCCTAATTTTTAAGCAGTTTAAATTTTCACACGATATATATGAATTTATTGGATTTCTTTCACACGTTCCAACCTTCATAATTTCTAATATAGTCTTAATTTTATCATAATTCCTATATTTTCAGATCCTATACCTGATTTTTATTTTATTTCAGATGTAAATTTTACCTTTATATCCGTTTTTTATTGTTTTCAGTTTTCAACATACTCTGAATTTTACCTAATTTATTATATTTTCACACTACGTAGACGAATTTCATTTAACTTACAGCTACTTTCATACGTTTTAACCTTCGTAAGTTCAAACATACTTTTAATTTTAGCTTAATTCTTAAATTTTCTTACCATATATGTGGGCTTTATTTAATTTTAGATGCTCTTTTCAGCTTATTTCCTACATTTCAAAACCTTCGTAATTTTTAAAGTACTCTAAATTTGAACTTGTTCGATACATTTTCCTACCATATACATGAATTTTAATTCATTTTAGCTGTAATTTTTTTTACTTTTCTGACACTTTTTTCCTTTCTAGTTTCTAACGTACTCTAAATTTTAACTCTTTTTATAATTTTCGACGGTAATCACGCTCTTGATTTTACTATTTGAGTTAAATTTACATGTTTAAATTTCTTAAACATACAGATAGCTTTCAACTATTATTCATATTCAATTACTTGAATAACCCTTACTTAGTCTATATTTTATAGTGCTATTTTAATTTGCCAACTCTACAATTTATCGTTCTGCAGTACTCTTACCATGACTGATTTTACTATTTTACTTCATTATTAACTTAATTTGAATTTTCAGACTTTTACATTTCCTGCGTATCCTGGTATTTCCTTATAATTTTACGTCATCTATATCTGAATGCATGCATGCTCTTCAAGGTTACCAATGTTCAGTTTTGAACTTCAATTCTTATTAAACTAGCTTGATAGATTGCGAAATTTTAGAATAAAATCCTAACTTTCATCCACAATTTTAGAACCATGTTCACTGTTTCATGTACACACCCAGAAAACTTTCTTATTACTTTGAACGCTTAATACAGTTTAATTCAATATTTAATACCATCCATAAAATTATTTTAAAGTTTTAAATGCCCCGACTATACAAATGTTTACATTATTACCATTTTCCTGCACTAAGTACAGATATTTCTGCCTTGATGGGCAACTTTCATGTGAAAGTAACAATTATTTACGTTGCATGTATAAAAGAGATTTTTAAAATTCCCATTTCAAGAATCGAATGAGAGGTGAATTACCATCGGTTTTACCATGAGTTATCACTTCATCTCTTGAAATTTTGTTTCCTTGACATACTTTTATTTCTAGCGCATAATGTTAACACATTTCTTCGAACTTAGTTTAGTTTCAACTTAACAACTGACTTAACTTCATACATAGACTATTTTTTAATTTCTTAGATTAGGATGTTCTTTCGTAAATGCCAGTTGTCGCTAATTTATTTTCCTATGAAACACTGCCATACCTTTACACAACATATATCATTAATAATACACATATCTTTACAGAAGGTGCGAAAGAAAGAACGAGTAAGAGACATTTTACCCTAAAAAAATCTCCACTATATTTTCGAATATTTTAACCTTCTTCATCCCGAATACAGAAATTTCTTCATAAAACACTCATCATATTAGTTAAATGTTCCTTAATAACACACATTTAATGAGAAATAACTACCTTTCAGTACAAAATTATAACCAAATAATCGTTACGTTTTCTTATAATTGTACATATATGTATGCATTATGGGAACTTTCTATGGATTTTCGAGAACTGTAATTCGATAAATATTACTTTTTTCCAAGGTTATGTAAATCATTCAACCTTTCCTACAGTATTTCCTGAGTACGGAACACCTATCTTAGAACTATTTTCTTAATAGTAAGAACGAAATACGAAATAAGCATTTTCATTTAATATTTTACCCAAGTGAGGATAGAACGTTTACAGAATTTCAGCTTTTTATCCGGAACTCCCAACAAGTTTTTAGAAAGTGTGCTGTAGAAAGCAATTTATTTACCTAAAAATGAGTCTTAATAGATTCTTGTCGGCTTCATATTCAGCATGAGTGGGAAAAACCTGAAGTTCACTTTATCTAGCCTTCTCACTATTCACATAAAAACAACGTACCATTGTGTGGTACAATCAGCCCTTTAGATACATTTAATACTAATTCAACTCATTTTAATTTACTTTCAATTAAGAGTTTTAAACGAAAAGCATATTTATGCAACATATTATTAAATTACTCCCAAGTTTTGTTGAGGAAAATGCAATCAAATATCCACGTACACACTAAGAAAATCCCACTCATTAGGAACAGTAAAACTTTACGAATACTTAAATGAAAGGTAAAATCTTATAATGCATTAGTATAAAACCTGAATAACAAATCATTTCCTATAAGCAGTAAAGGTAAAAAAAAGAGTATTCTTATGATAACTTATCAATAAGCAGTAAGAGTAAGGTAAAGAGATATTCGTTCAAAACATAATATGGAACAGTTGACAGCTAAATAAAGATACATTTCAATATAAATAGACAAATTTTTATTAAAATACACACTTACTAAAATAATTTTTTCTCACGCATTTTCTATTCTATCACCTAAAGGTGACAATGAAATATTCTTTAAAAAGTCATCACTGTCATAAATACAACAGCAAATGTCTACATAAGGTTTTTGAGCAAGTCTTAAGTTCATTCATACTATTGCTTCGTCAGTATTGTTCATAGCTTTTCCCCAAGTCGTCTCCATTATACAGGGGTGGCGACGCTGATTCGGATGATCGACTGCACCAACGCCACGTGGCGTTGACTGCACATCCCTCACAGATAAATACCTCGTTGAGACTGGTTATGTACTCCTCATAAATAACATTGTTAACTTTCTGCATTCACTGCTCGCTAGTTAAATGCTCCAGCTGCTGGCATTTTCATCGCCGTTTTCTTGTCTCATGTGATAACACATTTCGAAATAGAACAGTTTGGATAGTGTGTGTTATTTCACTGTATAATTCTAAAAGTTTATTGGTCTGATATGACTCTAGTTCAAAACAATCTGCTACAAGACGAAAACACCGCAGGACCTTTTAAAAATTTGGTGAAGAATACATTGCGAATTTGCACAAAATACCGCCACCTGATTATTAGCTATGAAGGATGCTTCCGAATACTTGAAATTAAAGTTTGGTAATTTGTTCATGAAATCATACCACGTCGCAGGAGTCATAGTCACACCCTCAAAAGAAGATCCGCAGTTAAAGTTATTCCTTTCCGCAAAGTTCTGAATATGAATTCAAACTTCATTATTCCTACTCACGACGATGGAAAGACCACACATCCGTTCTAATGCCCAATAATTGACCACTTCATCATGATTTCGTGATGACTGGCAATGCCGACTCAGCCAGTCGCAGAAAAGTCCTTTTATTCATATACGGTTTTGGGGTTATGTTGTAACCGAAGTCCATTTCATCAGAAGAACGCTTCAATTGCGGAGATATAATTTTTCTAAACGTCAACTTATTCGAATAGTCTTCACTTCGGGCTGGGATGGGATAGCGTGTTTCCAGACTACATTCGTGGGGGGTTTCATCACTAGAAGCGATCCATGTTCCAGAATCAGAATGTGAGTCATATAATTCTCTCTTGTAAAATGTATCACTGGCGTCGCACCGTAACTCGGTGTGGAAATGCAGTGGGAAGGATCCAGGGAGCTTTAATCGTCTCTGTGCGCGGATATCTTAGCTTCTCCGTAAGGGTACTTGTTGAGCAGAACGTAATTATATATTTTTCGTGGGTGAGTGCTTCCACTTCACTTTTAATTTGCTGCACCATAGGAGTCCAGGGCTGGGCGACGATCGATGTCCCCGAAAAACTGTAGGTGAGTCCATCTTCAACCCCGAAGGCGCAACAAAGTCGAGCGGGAATATGTTGGTAGTCGTAAATATTCAGTTTCACTACTTGGAAAAGATACGTACATAGCTCCGCAAAGATAGAATCAGCCTTTTTTTTGTCATGGAAATCTTTGAAATAGAACAGCATTAACTGATCATCAAATATTTCGGTCAACGTAAGGATTGTAAGAATTAAGAATGACTGCTTCGAAGTACAATCCTCCAAGATTTGCAATAAAATGAAAAATCTACTAGACGACTAGGGAAAAAGCTATGCATAATACTGACAAAGCAATAGTGTCAATGAACTTAGACTTGCTCAAAAACCTCATGTAGACACTTGCTGTTGTATTTATGACAGTGATGACTTTTTAAAGAATATTTCATTGTCACGTTTACGTGATAGAATAGAAAATTTGTGAGAAAAAATTATTTTAATAAGTATGTATTTTAATAAAAATTTAATTATTTATTTTGAAATGTATCTTTATTTAGCTGTCAACTGTTTCATATTAAGGTTTAAAGGAATATCTCTTTACCTTACTCTTACTGCTTATTGATAAGTTATCATAAGAATACTCTTTTTTTACCTTTACTGCTTATAGGAAATGATTTGTTACTCAGGTTTTATACTAATGCATTATAATATTTTACATTTCATTTACGTCTTGGTAAAGTTTTAGTGTTCCTAATGACTGGGATTTTGATAGTGTGTACGTGGATATTTAATTGCGTTTTCCTCAACAACGCTTGGGAGTAATTTAATAATATGTTGCATAAATATGCTTTTCTTTTAAAAAGCCCATTTGAATGTTAATTAATATTAGTTGAATTAGTATTAAATGTATCTAAAGTGCTGATTGTACTACACAGTGGTTCGTGGCTTTTATCTGAATAGTGAGATGGCTAGATAAAGTGATCTTCAGGTTTTTCCCACTCATAGTGAATCTGAAGCCGACAAGAATCTGTTAAGACTCATTTTTAGGTAAATAAATTGCTTTCTACAGCACACTTTCTAAAAATGTGTCGGAAATTCCGGGTAAAAAGCGGAAATTCTGTAAAGGTTCTATCGCCATTTGGTAAAATATTAAGTGAAAATGCTTATTTCGTATTTCGTTCTTAATATTAAGAAAATAGTTCTAAGATATGTATTCTGTACTGAGGAAATACTGTAGGAAAGGTTGAACGATTTACATAACCTTGGAAGTTCTTCTCTTGGAAAAAAGTAATATTTAGCGAATTACAGTTCTCGAAAATGCATAGAAAGTTCCTATAATGCACACATATATGTACAATTACAAGAAAACGTAACGATTGTTTGGGTATAATTTTGTACTGAAAGGTAGTTATTTCTCATTAAATGTGTGTTATTAAGGAATATTTAACTAATATGATGAGTGTTTTATGAAGAAATTTCTGTATTCGGGATGAAGAAGGTTAAAATATTCGAAAATATAGTGGAGATTTTTTTAGGGTAAAATGTCTCTTACTCGTTCTTTCTTTCGCACCTTCTGTAAAGATATGTGTATTATTAATGATATATGTTGTGTAAAGGTATGGCAGTGTTTCATAGGAAAATAAATTAGCGACAACTGGCATTTACGAAAGAACATCCTAATCTAAGAAATTAAAAAATAGTCTATGTATGAAGTTAAGTCAGTTGTTAAGTTGAAACTAAACTAAGTTCGAAGAAATGTGTTAACATTATGCACTAGAAATAAAAGTATGTCAAGGAAACAAAATTTCAAGAGATGAAGTGATAACTGATGGTAAAACCGATGGTAATTCATCTCTCATTCGATACTGGAAATGAGAATCTTAGGAATATCTGTCATAGATGTAGCTTAAATAATTGTTCCTTTCACATGAAAGTTGCCCATCAAGGCAGAAATATCCGTACTTAGTGCAGGAAAAAGGTAATAAAGTAAACATTTGTACAGTCGGGGCATTTAAATTAAGTTAATAATGAATTAAAATAGTAAAATCAGTCATGGTAAGAGTACTACAGAACAATAAATTGTAGAGTTGGCAAATTAAAATAGCACTATAAAATATAGACAAAGTAAGGGTTATTCAAGTAATTGAATATGAATAATAGTTGAAAGCTATCTGTATGTTTAAGAAATTTAAACATGTAAATTTAGCTCAAATAGTAAAATCAAAAGCGTGATTACTGTCGAAAATTATAAAAAAGAGTTAAAATTTAGAGTATGTTGGAAACTAGAAAGAAACAAAGTGTCAGAAAAGTATAAAAATTACATCTAAAATGAATTAAAATTCATGTATATGGTAGGAAAATGTAACGAACAAGTTCAAATTTAGAGTACTTTAAAAATTACGAAGGTTTTGAAATGCACGAAACAAGCTGAAAATAGCATCTAAAATTAAATAAAGCCCATATATATAGTAAGAAAATTTAAAAATTAAGCTAAAGTTAAAAGTATGTTTGAACTTACGAAGGTTTAAACGTATAAAAGTAGCTGTAAGTTAAATAAAAGTCATGTAGATAGTGTGAAAATATAATAAATTAGGTAAAATCCAGAGTATGTTGGTAACTGGAAACAATAAAAAATGGACATAAAGGTAAAATTTACATCTGAAATAAAATGAAAATCAGTTATACGATCTGAAAGTATAGGAATTATGTTAAAATTAAGACTATATTAGAAATTATGAAGGTTGGAACGTGTGAAAGAAATCCAAAAAAAAAAAAGTCATATATATCGTGTGAAAATTTAAATTGCTTAAAATTAGGGTATATTAAATATTATGAAGGTTAAAATGTACAAAACAAGCTAAAAATGTTACATCTAAACTTAAGTCATGGTTATGTACATGTTTAGAAAATATGAGAAATAAGTTAAAATACAGAATATGTTGAAGATCACAAACGTTAAAAACCAAGAAAAAAGATAAAAATTACATCTAACATTGAATAATATAATAAACAGAAATGGAAATCTGAATAATTATGCTCGTAAAATATGACAAGTTAACATTAAAAATATTTGCTAACAAGTACGAAATTAATTCTGCGTAAAATGAATTTAAAAATAAAAATTAGTAATGTAATGAAAATTACGCAAGGTAAATGTGGTATTATGAGCAGAAGATTTGAGAAATAAGTTAAAATTCTGAGTATGTAGGAAATTACATGGCTTAAAATATACGGGAAATTGAAAATTTAGATCTAAAATTAAGGCCTTCTGAATCAATCATTAAATATGAAAATAAGCGCCGTTATGTATACCTAGGAAATAACCATTATATGTATAGTAAAACAGCTGGAATACAAAGAAAAAATATAAAGGCTAAAAATTCATTAACAAAAACCTTCCGGAAATCAATAAAAGATAATCTCCTATCAAAGTGTGGCGTCATCTTATGGGCTAAATGAAGAATCAATAAACACTCCTTCTTATCTGCTGCGCCTCCACTCCACAATCTCCGCCTCTTCCGGTGGTTTCATGCATGACGTAGCTTCCCTTCCGCTAACATCACTAGCCACGCCCACACCTCACACCCTAAAGCACGCCGCGTGCAGGTGAACTGTCATTTTCTATCTACTATGGAATTCGAACCATTGCTCTTTCAGTGCTAACTAAACGTGCTTATAGCCTACAGCAGGGAACGACATACGGGGCTATTTGATACTTCTTTAAAGTCTACGCCACTTTCCGTCGATCAAATACAGGAGATAACGAATTATCCTCCATCTAAGTAGATATCCCCATCTCTTTTAGTACAGCCCTATAGTAGATAGTTTTTAGAATATTTAAATTGAGAAACTTGAAAAATCAGACATGCTCTGACCCGGATATTCCAGCGCTAACTAGAAGAACTCACATGAAGGGAGCATGCACGAAAAAATATGACAGTTCCGTAAAAGGAGACCACCATGATGTCTAATTTCGGTATCAACCTAAAATTTAAGTTCTACATAGGTCTTAGGAACGAAAATCCGGATGTCTTCGGGGGGAGGGAGACCCCAATGGAATCTAAAAAAGAAGAATTCGTGTTTTTTGTATTGATACAATACAATATTCTATATTCTATTTTAGATTTCCCCAAATTAAAAAAAAAATGTTAAACAAGAACTTCAGGTACAAGGTATTTCTCCCGCCTTCTTAGAATACTTTCGTGGTGCAATAGCCAGCACACTCGTCGCGTATTCGAGAGGTCCGAGGTTCGAGTCCCGGCTAGGGCATTGCTCATTTTTCATGTCTCCTGCTACGAAATAACCTAGTGTCTCTGCAAACTTATTGATGCATTTGTTTTTCTGCAGTACCTTCCGAAAATTTTCTGCAAATACGCCTACTTAAGACAATTCATGAAAAATTAATTCCAGTAATTAGAGAAAGTTTACAACGCGTATATTACACAAGCTGTAAGAAGGACGAAAAGGATATTGTACACAAGGACAACGAAAAGTAGACTTCAAACAGCATATCTACCTTGAAGATGATGTGTATCGTAAGGATTCTTGTTTTAGTTCCACTCTAGCAATGTTTTTGTTAATTAATGTTTTACTTAGGAACTTTTATTGGGTTTCTTATTGCTTATATGCTTTGATGGATTTTCGCATTTTAAAATGCATTGCATGATTGTTTGGAATTCGTTTTCAGTTCCTTTAATATTGGCACTTGTATTTAACTTCTTTCTGGCGATTAAATGCTGTTCAAATTTGAAAAGAATTCTTTCTCTTCGAACTGATGCATTTAGTAGCGAAACTGACTAACTATAGGTATTTATCATGCTGGACCAAGAAAGGAAGCTTGCTAAACAAGATTTGAAATCTGACTGGAGGTCACCAGTGGCAAAGCAGTAAAATCGCAGATTATGAATAATTCAAGCTGGTTTCAACTTCTGGCGAACAAGCTGGTTATACGGAAGTTTTTGCAGTTTTCTTAGTGTGCAACGTGAATACGAGCTAATTCCTCTTAGAAAGTCCCCCATCCTATAAGCAGATAAACACTTGTGTATTTTGCCATAATTTAAAGGTATTAGATCATTCTGCATTAAACACTATTGTGATTGTCATTGCTTAAAAAACATTTAGGGAAAAATAGGTAAATATCAAATAGTTAACACTCCCGGCAGCAAAACTTTTTAATCCGCCGAACAACAGCTGAAAACTAGACACAAAAAATTAAAGTTAAATTGGCATATGTTTTATATCAATCTCTATCAATCTCAAAGGCAATCTGACATAAATCGCTTTTCTTCAGGAGTGAAAATATTCTCCTAAAACATAAAAACTTGTATTTACACAGCATGACTTAGGTTTATAATTAGTTTCTCAAATTTTGGTTTTCATAAATTTCATTCATCAGAACGGTGATAGGGTCATTAAAGGGAGTGAGAGAGAATAAAATATTTTAAATAACAAGATAATTTGTACAAAATGGTGGTAAGTCTCGTAAGCGTAAATATGCGATTGCGAGACTCAAATAATTAAAATTATGCGAAAATTCTTGTGATGACCTTTCTGAAAGTGACCAGTATTTCTGTGCAGAAGTAAAACATTATTCAGTATCAATAATGAGCATCTCCGATAGTCATAGTGTCAAAGGCAACCACTTTCACAAAAGAACAAAATTTGTAAAGTCTCATTCTTTTGGTTAGCAAAAAATGTAGACCCTACTGAAGACAAAATAGCGAATTCTCGCTATGTCTTGAAAAAAACAGATGAGTGCCGACGAAGGTTATAACAACCTGTAGGGATTTATATTTATTTTAAATGACCAGTTAAATTTAATTTGAAGCTCTTTCCTATAAGCCTTCATTCCCCTAATTGCGAGTGCCAGAATATTTAAATTTGGTAGCGCTTGTAAGGAATGCAAATTCTACCAGTGGGAAAAAAGTTTAAATATCGAGTTTTAGACGGAAAAGTTAGAGAGTCTGGGAAAACTCTGTGCGTATTGGTAACGCAAGCTTCGGCTTAGCATTTATTGCTGGTTAGACGTGGCTTAACAGCTATTATCTTGCTGCCACTAAACTCATCTACGCACTGTAGGATACGGAATTGTCTGAGCCCTGTAGCTTAGTTCTACTACTTGTTGATAGCTGTGCGGCTGACTACACAGAGATAAGTAAATTGTGTGTGCGGTCCCTGCAATTCACTGCTCCCAGCCTTTACGACGTGTCACACGACATGTTTTTGACATCGCAGGGACATAACTTCACGACTAGTGTCAGGAGATTTCAACGTTCTGTACCGTGTCTGTCGTCAAAGCCTCTCGATTTCAGGAGGGGTGACGAACCAATAATCTGATTTTTTCTCTGATATCGTTCCAGATATAACGAATCAGAGGATGTAAAATGCTACTGTAAAATTAAGGAGGCGTGGTTAACTCAATATGAAGATTTTCGCCATCGGAATGACATCAGAAGAACGTTCCAGAACTCTCGACTAGAAAGACCTGCAATGCTCTTGATCTCTCAACTATAGAGAGCTTCGTTAGCAGACTCCTTACACTACGAGGCCTATAATTCATTTAAATACCTATCTATGCTATCTATGAATTATATATATATACATATATATATAATTCTCGTAATTGTATTAAATGAGTTTTGAGTTTCAAATGCAGTAAGAATTACGTAACCTCTCAACATTGCCTAATCATTATAAGGAGTCAGATACGCTACCTGCAGCCACTTAACTCAGGGTAACCTGACTGTCACTCCCACAGCAGTGACCCAAAACATCCCCCCCAGCTTCAATTTTTGAGTTTGATTCTACTGTTTCAGTTACCGCCCAAGCAGAGGCGTAGTATATTCGATATACGTTAGCGTCGAGTTGACGCATTGCAAATAAGTTAGAGAGTGTCCTTTTGTGTGGAATTTGGAGGTTTGGGGTTAAAACTACCCTTCTTCTGTGCAGTCACTATTCTCCAGATTCCACACAAAAGATAGACAGTAGAACCCTACAAACCTTTTTATTTTAACTTAACAGAGCCTGCACTCACTCGTGTTCACAAGTTAACCACCAGTTATGTCAAAGTAACTTAACTAGTATATGCAGTCAATAATGAGTTAAATTTTAACTACAAGAACTGGCTCCTGCTTCAGTTTAAATCCGCTTTATCGGCTATATACAGCAAAGTCGAGTCTAGAATATCAATATAAATTAAAGTAAATTTGCTACCACAAAATATTCAATAACAGAGCTGCCTGCAAACACGCGGTATAAATTCGTAACTAACTCTTCCTAGGCGAATTCTTAAATTCTTCTACTTAAATACTATTTCCGAACTCATTTAGATTTGCATATACGTCATTTAGATTTGTATTCTCGCAGGAAATTGAAATCAGATGGGAAAGAAAAGTTTCTTAAAATGAAAAATAATTGATTATTACAAAATAAGGGCGCCTTTATAAACTGTCTGGAGGTATATATGAATGTCATACAGATGTTTCATGACACCGAGAATATTATGAATATAACGCTTATGCGATATCAGCAATTTGCATAACCTTTTAAAATTGTTTAAGAATAGAATAGTTAATGGTTGGAAGGAGAGCTGTTTCTTTTTCTTTAAGTTGTCTAAAAGAGGCAATTTAAATTCGCCTTTTATCTACATCTACCTAATAGGTTATAATTTGTTTTCTCCCTCCTTTGAGCATGCCTTCGGGGTGTAATGGTCAGCACACGCGATGCGTATTCTAGAGGTCCGTGGTTCGAGTCGCGGCGAGGGCATTGCTCATTTTTCATGCCTCCTGCTTCGAAATAACCTAATGTCTCTATGAGGTAATAAAATTGTTCTTGTTTATTTAGAGCTGGTATAAAGCCCTTATTATGAAACACCAAGAAGATTTCTTCCCGCGCTACTCAGAGTAATTACCCATCATCGGCACAGTTGCGAGGTCAGTTAGAAAGAATTTATATGAACATTAACATATAATCCCAAAGAGCCCGGATATCAATCCTGAAGAGGACTAAATGGGATTATTTGAGTGTGGAAAAGCACACTGGGCTATCTGTCTAGAAATGGTGACACTTTCATGGAGGACTTTCTATGAAAAATTGGCTTCTAACCCCGTTACATATAGGGAAAACCACGAAAACCCCATACACACAACCCGTTCTCTGGGATTTGAACTCAGCGAAAGGGTATGTGTGTACCAGCGTTTAGTTGTCTTATCTACTTGGTCAGGGTCAGACTGATCCTGATGAGAAGTTTTTAGATATTCTCAAGCAAATTACGGCCAAGAGGAGCCCTTAGCAAAAGCGGAATGGAAGGTAACTTTGTTTAAGTGTTGGTTTAAAACTGTACCAAATGCATTACCAAAGTTAGCACATTAAAGGAGAATTTAGTAAGTTAAAAATGTCCCAATCAAATTTAAAGCGTAACGGTCTATTTGTAAGGTATTTTCTCCTTCTTTACTGCGTGTTTGCTTCTGTGGTGTAATTGGAAAGCACGTCTGGCCAGCATCGAGAGGACCAGAGTTCGAATCCCGGAGAGGGCATTGCACATTGTTCACGTCTCCTGTTCCAAAGCAATAACAATAAGAAAAACTGAGGACTCTGCAAGTGGTACCCAAACTAAAAAAATCTGGTGGACTATAATTTGTAACTTCCAGCATTTGTCGTTTAGGTCCCCCTTTCCAATCGCACTTTAAGAGGGGAAGTATGTAAGGTATTTTCTCACTCCTTACGGAATGTATTCATTGTGGAATGGGAAAGCGGGTCCGGCTAGCAACGGAAGGTCAGAAGTTCGGATCCAGACGAGGGCACTGCCCACTTTTTATGTCTCCTGCTTCAAAATAATTAAAATATATCTGAGGTCCTAGCGTACTAAAGGTGGTCGAACCAAATTTCAGTTGTAACAGCCTAATTAATATTTTTATCTTAAAAGCTTAACGGCCTAACATTTTTGCTGTAACATTAATTTCACAAATGAATTTTTATTAAATGAAATCTGCATTATATTATAAGACTTGATTATTTCTCATTTGCCCCTGTGAAAAGTACTTAATACATTTATTTTACAATAATGCTCGTTTAAAATTTGAATTCGTGACTGTTACAAGAGTGATGGATGAGACTGTAAAAAGAAAGCAATGATAAAATCATTAACCCTTATGTTATAGCTTTATTTTGGATAGCTCGTGTAAATCGCAGAAAGTAATTTGCAGTTATGAAGTACCATTTTGTAAGAACTAGCTATTTAAATAACAATAGAATATACTACAAATCGACTTCTGTACTAACAAACTGATTAATCATCGTAAACAGCAAATCTAGGCTTATTCTGTCGACAGAGAGCTAGAAGAATGAAATAATTACTTAAATGTCAAGTTGGTTATTAATTAATATTAGGGTGAGATTTATGAGGGCTACTTCCTTTGGCAAAGTGTTGCCACAGATGATTTTTTGAGGAACGATGTATGTATGGAAAATAACGAAAGATTTTCATAGTAAGGTTGTTTCAACAAGGCCAGCATTGCAAGCATTACTATAAAAGTGTCAAATGTAGAACTGCCAATACTGATTTGCAAGTCCCTCGGTATTTCACTTAAAGAATCTCATAAGTAACAAGAATGGGAAGAATTGCGCTTTTGGCATCCGAAAAATACCTCAGATAAATATATTTTTACTGTCTTATAAAATTTCGTTTACTCATGAGGAACTGAAATACTAAATTACAATATTCTTACTTTCTCTTTTCTGAATTACGTCACTCACTCCAGAGACACGAAGTAGTACAAAAGCAGACATAAAAATAAAGGTTTAGTTTCTAAGTATAAAGGAAGATGTCTCAATATGGTAGCAGTTGCTTGGTAGACAGAAGGGATATTAATTGAAAGACATAGTGAACGACAGCTGACTTATTTAGGCCTCTGAAAATTTTCCTAACAAGTACAGTGTCTCAGTTTGGTTTAGTTCATTGTGGCAAAGCACACTAGGGCTATCTAAGGGGAGGGATGTCTTCGTGGAAGACTTTCTAAGAGAAATTGGCTCGTATAGACATTACACATGGCGAGCGAAACGAAAACGCCCATACAGCTAGCCCTTTCGCCTGGAAAAGAACTCAGGTCGGAACTACCGGTGTATACCGATTTTACCGCTCGGCCGCTGGTGGGCTAGTACAGTGCCTCATCCAGGGGTTAAAGTTTCGAATTAAGCTTGGGAAACATTTCACTGGAGTTTAGTCACCTTTTATGGCGTACGAAATTAAATTCAGAATAGTGTTTATTGGCATTTCGCAATGCTGAATGAAACTTCTGAATTATCCCTTCAGAAAAGAGAGCTTGGACGATTGCTACATTGCGCATAATTTCTAGACGTTTCTTACTTGGTGTAGCTCTTGGTTTGTTTATCTGCAGTTTCTAGAACATTTACATTGTTGGGGGGGGGGCGGGAAAGCTCCATTTTTTGTAATTTTCAGCTTTGATTACTAGTACATGTTTCACAGAAGATGATTTCCGAAATATTTTGAAAGGGTTATTTAGCAACAACTCATCCCTTTATTTGATGCAGTCATATATAATCTGCTTAAATAACACATCCTGTAACCAAGGTTTGGTTATGCTTTTTCTTTTCTCAGAGATAAACAAAGAGATTGTTATTTTGTTGTTTGTTATTTGCCATTTTGTTATCTATTCTTTCCATGGGGACTTATTTTATAATTTAAAATCTCTGCAAACTTTGAATTAACATCTCTAAATAAAATACAAAAGTAATTTTATTATTTTAATTTAAGTGGGAAAAAACGCCAACTATTTTTTTATATGAGCACATACCTTGAAGACTTAATTTGAAGAATCTCCAGAAAAGTTTCGTTAAAGGGATTATAATTGTTGCAAGTATTTTAGAAAGTTAAAGTTAAGAAAATTCAAAAAATAAAAATGTTAACATCAACTATTCGTATATTCCATTTCTTTATTCACAGAGCCATCAAATATTAAAACTCC
>KK119893.1:51031-86646 GCA_000611955.2 Stegodyphus mimosarum | reverse complement strand
TGCTATTGCTAACTGCAGATAATGCTTTTTTATCTTAAAAATGAAGATGTATTACGCTTTTGTTTTTAACTGAATTTTGGATTACGCCCGTGCTGGGAAGTTGCATATTCCTATATAATTTTTGATTCTCTAAAAACGTGACTATTAATATTCACTATCGAAACAGAAATATTATGAACTATTTTAACACTGTGTTAACACTAGCGTGCAAAATTAAGAGAATTTCCACATTATGTCCAACTTCTGAAAAACTAATTGAAAAATTTTAAGGAAACTTGGTATGAATATAGATTTATAACAGAGAAAAAGATTTACCATTCAAAAAGCCATTTTATGCGGGCGTGATTATCAGTAAAGCTCATAGTGCAGGAATGTCCAAAATACACGTTGTGATATCTAACAGGAAATGAATTTAATATGGGGTATGGTCTCCTCTGACATTCTGATAGGTCGCGCAGCGTGACGGCATACTGGACAGAAGGATGCTGAAATAACTCTTGCAGAAAGGCAGTTTTCAACTTCTGGATTCAGGACAACAGTTCTCGGATGGTTTTCAGAGGAAGATGAAGAGATGAAACTACTCTCTCAAGAGCGTCCCAGACACGCTGTATAGGGTTAAGATCAAGAGATCTGGCTGACCTTTCCATGAGCCGAATATTCTCACTTTCCAAGTAATCGTCGATCAGCTGAGCCCTATTTGGATGAGGGTTGTCGTCTATTAACAGAAACCAACTGCTCCCCTCAAAGACCAACTGCACCCCTCAAAAGTTGAATATAGGGCTCTCCTCTCTGCACCTCATAGCAGTCAGAGAGCCTTTGTCAAACACAGGCAGGGTTAGGCTGTCGTTCCACTTAAAGCCTACCCAAACCATTATACCTCCACCACCGTACTTATCCTTTTCCCTGATGGGGGGAAGGATGGTAAGGTGTTTCGGGCTTTCTATAGATTCAGGTACGCGAAGAATCAGTGTCCAGGCTGAATCTCGTCTCATCTGTAAAAAGCACGGTGTTCTGCTGAAGTTTGGTTCAAGTCGCATGCTAAACGGGCTCTCTTGTGTGCTGCAATGCGCGAGACGCAAACAGCGGATTTTTTGGCATACAGCCCTATCTCATAAAGCCTTCGGGCAATTGGTAACCGTGAAACTTGAATTCCACTGGCAGCATACAGTTCACGTGAGAGCTGTGAAGCTGTAAGCAATCCTGTGTCGCCGGGCCGAACGTGCGAAATACGATCTTCATTCGTCGTTGTGGATCTTCGTCGACCTTTTCCAGGTCATTTCGATATGGATTCAGTGTCCTGAAACAGTTTCCATAAATTGCAGGTGCACAAGGCACAAGGCATTGAGCTCTTAGGCTCCTGCGCTTGTGATTAACTTGCCTTCAATATACCAATAATTCTCAATCTCATTCTGTTACCCAAATGTTTGTGACCACTCATTTTACCTGATATTTTATAAAATGTACCCAATTCATGCGAGAAACACGGCGAATGTCCTGAAGGCGTTCGATCACACAAATCGTAAAAAACCCCTCGCGCTTATATCCCCTCCACAGTCAGAGCTCCGGAAACACGCAAGTGTGTGCTTAACGTATTCGACTCTGAAAATTTGCATCATTCTTCTGCGGCAGAATTAGTATCTTTGTTTCAATACATTTGGTAAAAATAGACATACAGTGAAAATTGTTTAAAACAAAACTGAGGAGACTGTAATATTTTTTCGTGTTAAAGAATATTGTAAAAAAACACATATTCAACAAAATTAAGTTTATTAAAGTACATTTTATTTACATTGATAAGTAAATATGTATGTATTTAACAAAAATCAATGTATTGCACTTTCTCGGTATGAGGACATTGTTAAAAAGTACTGGAGAGCCCGTGAACTAATGGCTTAAGCGCTAATCTTTGACATTTGTAAAATAAATAAATAAAAATAAAAATCAATGAAACAAAGACATCCAGAAGAACTTTATTTAATACAAAATTTTAAAGTTTTTTGAAAAACAAAACATTTATTGAGTTTTTGGAAAATAATCTGATATTTTTCTTTGCATTGTCTTTTTTAGCATCAGATTATCAACAAGTTGTTCGATGGCGTCCATTTTGTTATTCATTTCACTATTGGAATGTGCGTCTTAATAACTGCGTATACTTTTCAAGATGGTCTTCGTTTCGGATGACGTGAATAGGAGCTGCATTATCGATTTCATTTTCGTCGTCGGAATCTGCATCGATGATATTTTTTGAGCTTTGAACAAACTCCAAACTGTCTTTGTCTGCCATAATTGGAGCTATACATACATTATCATCACCTACTGCAACGAATTCTTTCGATGATACAGTAGGACAGTCCAAGAATACAGAAACCTTTGTCAAACATTACATTAAGTCTCGCTCAGTTTCAATATCCTTCTTCTCCATTTCTTTTGGGACGAACCAAACTTACTGATTTTTACACATACTGCGATGTACTCGTTACCGAATTCCAAAGCCAACTGACGAGAGATGAGAAGTTTGTACGGGTGGAGGGTGAAAGTAGCTTAAATAAACAAAATTCGCTCGTGTTGCAGGCTATTCCGAGGGTATTTCAAAGCCAAGTTAGCCTCCTTTCTATGAAACGTGCGAAATCAACTCTCTTTCCTTTCACACCCTTCTTAAATATCGCCTGCGCGGCTAGTGTTTCCCGTATTTTGTTCATTCCCAGAAGGGAAATCTTTTCGTGTAAAGCGATTTTCGTTTCGTGTTAAAAGAAATAAAATGCGTGAAAATACATAGTAGTTTATCGGGACCGTTGTATTTTTCGTTTTAACCGATATTTCGTCTTAATTGTTATCGCGTTAAGCGTATTTCACTGTAATTTGTAAATGCTCTTAATTTTGCCCACGCTTGTATTTTGTATGTTATATATTGTAAAGGCAATGATTTGAGAGTCCTGGCTGTGGTCGATGCCACAGAGTATAAATATCAGAGTTTAGATAGGGAATGCAGAGACTGTTATCATGGTAAAGAAAGGCAGTAATTTAAGAGAGTTTGATCGCAAAGAAATCATATCAGCTACCGCCGACCTGTTTTTTAAAGTAAAATCATAGACCTACAAAGCATATAGTATTTACTTAGTGTACCTTGAACTCTGAACACAGATATTTCTGATTTTTGAGTATAAAATGAACTTCAAAGTTAACAAAGAATAAAATTTTAAGAGTAATTTATATAATGTAAGTTTAGTGAGAATAGTCTGAGAATAACCACTTAACTAACAAGGAAAGGGAATTGAGGAGAAAGGAAGAGTTTTATTAGCTGAGTTTGGAGCAGCATTCAGCTGAGCTAATAAATTGAGAGGACAGGTTTTATTACTGACAGCATCAAAAGTCATTTTATATAGCCTAACTAAAATAAAAATTATTGAATTGTAAACTCGTTTTCACTTCAGATTATCTAAGAGAGTCAAACTGAATCGATAAAAACAAGAAGAATGTGGTATGTAAACATAACTAGACTACTACGAGTAACTGAGTAAATAGAATACGTGAAGAGAAAAATTCATGTTGAAAGAATTATTTTATAAAATTTATGAATTTTACAGCTAGATTAATATCATTTATCGTATGGCTAATTTTGAATGATATAAGGTTTAAGTGGTTTCGCAAAAAAAATGTCTTGAAGCAAGTCACAACAAAACTTTTTAAGTTCATTTTATCTAAAAATTCATAGCATTCTTTTTGGGATTATCAGAAATATGACGTCAGAAAGCTTGGAGGAAGAAATACTTTGTCTTCGAAATTCTATCGAGCATTTTTAGACAAAATAATCCTCGGCTGCTTAAAGAATTTTAATTTTTCCGAAAAGCATTTATCTAAAATTTATTAAATAATTCTAAGCAAAAAGAGCTCAAATATTCAGTTTACACACACTGATTAAAATTCTTAGTCAGGCGCTTCGAAAAGCTAATTAATTTAAATTGAGCAAAAAATCTGAATTGCAAAGGCATAAATAGTTTAAGTTAAGTGTAACATACTCAACATAATTTAAACAAAACTGTAGTGAAAAATGTAGGATGTTTTAATTAAATATTTTTATTTTCTATACAATGGCAATAATAATTAAATCTATACAATGGCAGAAATCTTATGGGTATTCATTATCAAAGACTGTATATATTGTGGAAGGGCCAATTATTAAATCTTTTTTGTTCTCCCCAATGGCGGACCCTCAGCCGTCTCCGGCTTGGCCACTACTAAGGCAGAAGTGGTGGTCACTTTATTATGGAGGCTCCTAATAGGTGGGACACCTTTGTCTCCTATGAAGGGACGGACATTTACAACCATGCCTTATCACCGCCTGAGAAGATAAAGATATTCGATATTTATTTCTCATTATTAACTTTAAATCTTGCTTCATGACAAATCATTTATACTAAATAATAATATTATGTATGTGCATTTATTAATAACTTAAGGTATTAATTATTAATACTCACTTAGCTCATTAATAGAAATTTTTTTCAGCAACTTTCACTTTACTACACTAAGAAAGCAACTGCTGCTAAACGAAAAAACGGATGTTCTCTTTAAGTTGCCAATCATACTACTTTCCATGTTTTCACCTGTCTTGCAAATCTAAAAATTTTTAAAACAACGATTCACAGAAATAAATGTACCTATAAACACTGTGTTCTAATCGGTTAATATACAGGAAAGTCAAGTAAAAGGCTACAGTTTAAATCCTGTGAAAGCTAAATAAAATAGGATTATTTTCTGAATAATTATAGGAACGAAAATTTAGAATTTTAACATACGAGACGAGTTTTACATATGTTTGTCTTCTATAATTACAATGGTGTAAATTCGGTTCTTAATTCAGTAATTACACTCCTTAGTAGACCAAAATTTATAACCTTAAACATTAAGATAAATCACTGACTTTAGTTCAGTAAGTAAATACGAGCCATCCTTGTAAAATTCTGTTGTCAGTACAGACTTACGTGAAATATTCACAAAGATTAAGGCCTAATATTCTTAATATAAGTTATTTTCTATGGTGAATAATTCTATGCTGCATAAATAAATATAGGTGTTCCATACTGTGTCGTGGACTTTCGGAGAAAACCTTTCGCTGTAAGGACTGTCAATAGGCCTGCTACTGACAATATCTTCCATTCTTTTAGAACAGCGTTTCTCAACACTTTTTTACTCGCGTATCCCTTGATTTACAATGACTGCTTTATGTACCCCAACCTCAGCCCCATAATGTATAATTACTAACATCTGCATGTACAGGTATAATCATAACACTGTAACACATAGACAGTTTTTAATATTTATGCAAATTGATTTGATGTACATTGACAATTAAACGTGTTTAATTAAATTAAAATAAGTATAAGCACATTTAAGGGGAACTTTGAGGCTGTTTGGCAGCAGTAATTTAAAATCCGGATTGGAAGATGACAAATACAGTCTCGAGTACAAAGTCTCGAGTACGAGTCTATTCTTATGTATTCTTGTGCTTATTTTTTTAAATAAGTGTAGAAAGCCTTCTGGTGTGTTTGTGAAAGGAAACGCAATCCAGCGGTCATCTGTTCTCCGTTTAAGAAAAACATTTTCGAAAGCTGCCTTCACTCCATTCAAGTGCTGTGTAATTTGTTTCCCAATTTCTTGGGATACGGGAAAAATCCCTTTCAGAGAGAAAATCGTACAGTGTTTCAAAAACTTCAGATTAGTTGCTCTTAATACATAACCTCAGAACTTCTGTTTTTTAAGGAAAGACTATTTTGTCGATAACTTGGAATATAATTACTGCATTGTTCTGATGCGACAGATTTAGCTGGCTTAATTTCGAAACGAAATCTGACGTGCGTACAAGGCTTTGAAGATATTCATGATCATCAAATTTAAATGAAAGTCGAAAAGTGTTGTTCTCATTCATGTCTAAGCTCAAACAAACGAGTAGGAATTTTATCTCGAGACAGACATTATGGTTTTGTAAATACTGTTCATTTCTTGACACAAAAATGAGAATAGCCTTGAATTCGTGTGGTGGGATTTAATAAAATTGATCACCTTTGCAGAATTATCCTAACCGTCTTTCATACCAGTAGGAATGGGCTTCGATGCTAGAGCGTGTCGATGGATGCAACAATTTGTTCTCTTTACTAAGGGGACTACTGCTTTGATAGATCCGAAAAGACCAGAGTAACAACCTGGCACAAGCAAGTCTCTACCACAGCGCTCTGACACACTTCATCCCTTTTTAGTAAAGTAGGATTCTAATGGTATGAAAAATGTTTGCACCTGTCGTAAGCACAGACAGAAGATTACAAAGCAAAAGTCCTTCTACAAATTCATTTCCTTTTCAAGTTCCTTACACTAATTATCAGAAGAGCAAATTGGGCTACACCGGTACTCTTATCAACTTGAATGCAAAACTGTTTACTGTTATTGATTTCTTTTATCATCGTTTCCATAATTCATAAGAAATTTCTCTGATTCTACGAGAGACTGCATCATTGGAGAGAAAAATAGCACTCATTTTGTAAACACGAACATACCCCCCCCCCCACCAAAATAAACCACCTGCATTTGCATTTTTAACGGTGGGCAAAACCAAAATTTCACCAGTCATGTGATTTTTTCCATTTTTGGCGATACGTAACTGATGCGATAAAAGCTGCAACAACATCTGCATTAATACAACGAGAGAATAAGTATGTAACTAATTTGCACTTATTTTTGTTTTCGAGCAAATGCTTAAAAAAGTCAGATTTTTGTTTTTGAAAAGAGTGTTTTGTTTGTAGATGGCAAGTAAATCTTGATGGCTTCCTACTACTGCTGGATAGTACTTCTCTACACAAGACACATTGAGGTCTAGGAACGTTCACAATAATTACGAATGTAAATCTGTATGTTTCTTTTCCTGGTTTCGAAACTGGAAATGAAAGTTTCATTTCACTAATATGCGGCAGCTTTTTAGGTTTTTTCTTGCAAGAACTGGAACTTGATGAAGGAATGGGATCATTTTCTAATTACTAATTATGAATTCCTTTTCTTAATGGTACCAAATTTTAATCATTGATCATTTACTGAAACCGTTTGACAAATTAACCACTTGCTGAAAAAATACAAGTCGTAATAATTACAAAACTAGAGCACTATTCATTTTGACAGCAAGCTAGGAACTCATTGAAAACAATATTATGATGATAAAAATAGAGAGAAAGACAAAGCAGTGTTGAAAACCTTATTGTGATGTACTGTTGACTGTAAGATGATGGGGCGAGTATTTTCTCAGATTATAATTTAGCGAATATACTTTAAAGTAGGCTGTATGTTATTATGTTTTGTAAATATTCTGTGTTTGCATATTGATAATGTAACATCATAGTACAATGAACGTACTATATCCACTTCGAAATTGTGTCGTGCATGAAATTTGATTATTGTACAGTATTATATTTATATTGCAGTTGGCAGCAGTGAAACAAAGAACCAATTATTGTCAGAAGTCGGCTGGTGGTCCCATTTCTCTCGACAGGTACAAGTCCTGCAGGTAAAATATATACCTAAACTGAATTTAAAGAATTCGTTTCTTTCTAAGTAAAAGTTATTTCGGATTAAATTTAGTTATTTTGATTTTCCATAATGAAATATAATTTGGATGAATATGTCAGTTCTTATAACACCTCTTTTATCTTTCCTTTTATGTTTAATATATCTATCAGTGTCCACCATTACATCTTGTTTTTTGCGTACCCCCTGAAACCATTTCATTTACCTCTGGAGGTACGCGTACACCACAGGTTAAGACACGCTGATTTAGAAGAAGCTGCAAAGCATGTGGAAAATTTTATTGGGTGCAAGAGGACTATGGATATGAAGTCTCAGTTTCTCAGTGTTGACAGTTTTTTTTTAACTTAGTCATTCAGCTGCAAGCGAAGCTAATCCCTAGTGCAGATATTTTCTTTTATTATTATTTTTTTCTTCTATCATCTTAAACTTTCTGTAAAGTCGTATTACTTATCGATTTCTTCTTCTCAAAAGTTGAAAAATTCTATGTTTTGTACCCCAAATAGTCTCTAAACTTTCACCATTCTTCAGAAAAACTTTCTTTTGATTCCTAATTGCATGAAGCCTTTCATATGAAATGGAAAATTTTTCTTGAAAATAAGCTTTGTATTTTTTTTTATTATTTCCTATTTTTTTTTATTTTTTATTTCTATCATAGTGGAATGTCTTCTATCAGAACCTGCACTTCTCGCGTTGAAAAGGCTTCCTATTATCCCATATTAAGATAAAATGCTTGAAAAAGATTCGAAAAACATGGCTAAAAACCTTAACCATGATTAAGACGGCACCTTAAAAATGATCACCTTAAAAAGGAACAAAAGAATGAAACTTTAAAAATTACTAAGTAGTGATCACTTCAGTAAACACTTTCTTTATCTTTACTGCCTTATTAAATTCACACTCAACTCTTAGATTATTTTCATGTGATAAACTGATACTATTCTAGAGTTAGGATTTCCATATAAAACATATTCAAACTAAGAAAGAAGGCCTTGATGATAATAATTTCAATGGTTAGGCTCTTATAATGTAACTATGGTTTGAATTCATCATTAAAAATGAAGTCGAGCCAATAAAATGTTTTTCATCATGTTATTTGTGCTACCTTATATCTCTTAATGTATTTATCTATTATTTATATTAAAGCATTTATCTGCTTCATTTAATCATGTACTTCAATGGTGGTTAGATGTGCCGTGTGTTCATGTATTCCTTCCATTATGATGGACATTTGACCAGGATCAGGTATATTTTTAACAGTAGTATTGTACAAAAAATTAATGTACAAATGTCCCATTTTCATTTCTAGTTACGGAAGTCATAGTTACTGAAAATAGGGAATAATCTAGTCTACAGGGATTGGCTTTTGAGAACTACCTGTGAATAAAACTAATGGGCTTAGCAGGTGGATTTTTAATATGGTAAAGTCTTCGGGGAAAGCATTAGAAACAAAGTCTTCGGAAAGGATTTTCTAAAAGAAACTTACACTTTGTTCATTTACTTATGGAGAGCATGGCGCATCTGCATGCAAGCAACAATTCAGTCGCCAAGCAAAGGAGCCTGAGACGAGTCACCAGTGTTGGTTTATCCGCTCAGTCACTCGTGGACACAAGAAACTTGTAAATGGTAAATTTAAATCAATGAGTATGCAAGTGCATATACAAACTTGAGATATGAAGGCTCATTCTTTGGAAAGGAAATTTTAAGGAATTAAGTTGGAAAACCTAAAGCTTAACTTCAGCATGGGCAGTTTTAAGTGTTCTGAGTTCAAAATGTGATCCTGCCAACGAGATAACTTCCAAACTAAATAAACTGCTTTGCAATATGGAGAGCAGCTAAAATGCCATTGCTTAAAATTAACAAAATAATTGAAGTGGTAATTAAAATAATAACTGATTAATAAAATATTTTACTTAAGAATAATTAAAATTAAACTAAAAGCAATAATTGGTTGCAAATATTTCATTCAAAATATTATTGCCACGCTCTTAATAAAAGTTTAGGTACTAGTCTTGTGTCTCATTACTGGAACTAATGTTACTAATGGTAATCAGAAAGAAATTTCAATAATTTTTCAGTCGATAATTTTGTATACGCATTTCTGAATTATTGGATTTCATTCTTGAAAATAATTGTTCACACGTATGTATACCGGCGTGGGGAATTGGAGAAAATTATTTTTCTTTCAATGCTGTGCCGATTCGGATATTTTTCTTCCAATAAAAAACAAATTTTAAAACCCTTCTAAGTACATACATAATCTTTTGCTAAGACAGACCATATAAAGATTATTTTTGATGCCTTGGAAAATGGAATTTTAAGTGCACAATATAAGAGAATTTTAATGTTCTGAATATAATTAAGTCAAATTTCGTTACAATTTATGCCTTGAGTTTTTTAACAAGTTTATGTAAGCGCTCTTGAGTAAGACTTTAAGGTTTATCCTAAGTTCATAACAGTTATTTTAAGTTCGCCACACTTTCCTATCTCTCCTAATTCCAACTTACAATTCCTTACCAGAATGAGTTTTTAGAATCGCGTTAAATGCAAATGAGTAGTAGATGGTATTTAAGTCGAATTTCCACTCACTTTGGTAGAGAGAATTAGGATTCCTGAGTAGCGCGCGTTTGCCTTTCGGCTACGTCTCTCTAAGCTGTTACTACGCTCGGCCGTATTACGTGCCCTTGGTAGCTTCGCGAGCTAAGTTAATATTACGGGCCAATTAGTTAGAAATTTTGTTAGATTCGGCTAAATCTCTTTAATTAGTTCTTATTTCTTACATTTTTGAGTTTCAGCCCAAGTGCAGGCTTTGTTGTACGCCCTGAGAAAAGGGCTATCTCTTAAGCTTTATTTTGATCAATAAAGGGTAATTAACCCTTCTTGAGTCTAGGTTTCTATTCCTGAACTTAAGCGATTATTCGCTTAGCTCTTCCCTAGGTTCCTCAACATTTAGTTAATAGATAAAAGTGAGGATCCTTACAAGACTAAGTGTTTTCTTCAAGGAAAATTGAAAGGCAGGATCACGTTAAACGACATTAGTGGAGCTAGCAGCTCCATTAGTATAACTAAATTCATACATAAATTGATTTTATACTAAAAAGTAATGATATTCGAGTTGATATAATTCCATTTTTTCAGGGAATGGGGGAAAAACAAGCTTCATTAGTATTATCTATTCAAAATCGTACAACAGGCATTCAGATTAATGCGTTACGTTATAAGGTATTTATCCTGCCTTTTTAGCATTCCTTCGTGTTTTAATGGTCAGCACACTCGGCACGTATTCGAGAGGTCCGAAGTTCAAGTCCCAGAGAGGGCGTTGCTCATTTTTCATGTCTTCAGCATCAAAATAACCTAATGACTCTAAAACGTCATCTGATTCGAGCGCTCTGTGTGAAGTGAATGTGTGATCCCCCGCAATTATCCTCCCTTCTGATTGAATTTCTGCAGTACAGGTTTGATTTCAGTGTGTAAAGATTCAAAACAGTTTGTTATGGCTCCGAAGTATCATTTGAAAGAATGTGTGAAGCGGCGGATCATCGGCAGTTTAGAAGTAAGGAAGACAATCATGGAAGCAGAAAGATGTGTGAATATTTCAAGAAAAACAGTCTCTACGCTAAGAAAACAATTTCAGAACTCTGGAACAATTGTAAGGAAGCCTGAACAAGGTCTTAAATCAATAAAAACTGCATCTCAAAATCAATATCTGGCAATGACTGCCCGTCGCAACAGGAATTCTACGGCTGAGCAATTAAGTTCACAGTTTGCAGAGACCATTGCAACTGTTGTGCTGTATACAAAAGTTGCAAATTATAAACAGAATCCTTAATGAAAAAGGTCTTAATGCCAGAAAGCCAAGCGTATATGTTTTGACTTAGTTTACAACAAAAAGGGGATTGTTTTGATCGTTGTAAAGAACATCAGAGCTGGAATATGTAACAATGATCCCAATTTCTCTTTACTCGTGACTCGGGGTTTAGTTTAATGTCTGGTGTTAAACGTGTTTGCGTCTAGAGTAAGAAACGCGAAATATTCCTTCAAATATAATGGAACGTGACCGTTTTTGTAATGCAATTATAGTGGTTATGGGGAGGAATAAGGATCGATGGAACGTACGCTCCTACAACGTTTTCAATAGCGGATCTGTGATCGGCCAGAGATATCGGGATGAGGTCTTAGAATCTTCAGTAAGAATTTCAGAGCTGTCTATAGATCTCACTTTTTATTTATGAAAAATAATGCTAGTTCATATTGAACAAACCTCACTGACGAATTCCTTGAAATTGAAGACAATGAGCGAATTTTACGTGCAACAAAATCTTTTGATCTTAAACCGACACAGAATTTATGGGACTACTTTGGAAAATCATTTGCAAGGAGAAGTCCTCCTCCTAGAGATGTAAATGCTCTGAAGACCGCATTGCTGGAGAAGTGGAACTTAATTCTTCAAACTGCGTCTAAAAACGCTACTGCCAGTATGAAAACACGTTGTGATATGTGTGTGTAAGTCAGGTGATTCTGAACTCTCCTTGTAACATATTATTACATGCAGTGCTCTTAAAGTTCTCCCCTTGTATTTACGTATTATGATGTTATGTATAATTCCACATAAAATTCATAAAATTATAGTTCACAGTTTCTGAGAAATCAGTCATTTTATCACTTTTCTCATGTGTGTAAAGATAATTTTAGAAATGAGTATAACTTGCCTAACCTTAAATTTGAACAAAATGCTAGTTCATATTGAACAAACCTCACTGACAAATTCCTTGAAATTGAAGACAATGAGCGAATTTTACGTGCAACAAAATCGTAATACAAATTCAACAAATTCATGCAACAAATTCATAAAATTATAGTTCACAGTTTCTGAGAAATCAGTCATTTTATCACTTTTCTCATGTGTGTAAAGATAATTTTAGAAATGAGTATAACTTGCCTAACCTTAAATTTGAACAAAATGACGACTTCCGGAGTGAACTGAAACCTACAAAAATCTTAGATAGTGTTTCTTTCAGAAAAGTGTTGTTAAAATAAAAAGCAGGTCTTTCTACGAAATACAAAAAGTCAGATATTTTCAGAATGTAATTTAATATTCTTTCCTCATTTCGGTTAATCATCTGATTTGGCGATTTTAGCTGCAAGATTAAATTATTTTGGTTATTTTTCTGGTAAAATGTATCTTTAGTTCTACTTATTTTGAAATGATCTTAAAAGAACTAGTAAATAATTAATTGTACGTGATACGCATACTATAATATAGCATCTAGAGCAATTTATTTTTAAAAAGACTTTCTTTTTCTGCTTGAACACTGAAAAAGGCGCTTTCATGATTTGCAAATGCGTTAATATTACAATTGAGTTCCTTTTTATGATTTGAAATTTCATTCAGATCTGCTAAACCAACTTGATCAAGCCTCTTTCTATATTCCTCCTTATTTTTAATTAATCCTTGCTGTTGGCTGTCAATTTTAACTGCCCGATCAGTAGCAGCTGTTCTAGAAGGAGACGTTTCTTTGGGAAGAAGGTGAGAAATCAAAATTAAAATGAAATCACACTTACTTCGTTCTAGATAAATTATGGACTATGCTTTCTTAAAAAACAGGTGAATTGAAAGTTTATTGATCTTTTCATTTATGAATGTGTATTTTAAATGGAAAACTCACCTGATAATATTGCGCTGGATAAGGGAAATGGTAGACTGCGTGGACGATAAGCTTTGACAGATATCGGTTCTTTCAATGAAACAGTGTTTCTTACACATATTGCTGATTTATTAACATAAATACAACATTGCTTTTGGAAATTTAATCGTGTTTCTCAACATTAATAGTTTATAATTTTTATTACTATAATTTTGTTTAAATCACACAGTTGGTTTGAAGAAGAGGTAAACTTACATCCTCCTGAAATTCATTAGTCAGCGCGGTATTAGGTCAAAATGTCTTAAAAAATATTTATTATTTGAAACATATTTTGCACTGAAGACTTTTCGGACCTTTCAAAATCAGCATTTAAAAAATATTCTCTAATTGTCTGAAGAACATTGCTGAAGTAATGAAATAAAATTAAAAAAAATAATAACATTGAAGTGATGAAATAAGTTTTTAAAAAATATCTTTTTATTTTATTTATGATATCAAAAAAGCTGATTTGAACCTCATTATCCTCATTTTATTTTATGATCGCATATATAAAGACAATCGAATCCCATGGAAACAAACACGCTAATACTAAGACTCTTTTCTGAACTTTTTGAGGTTACATTATTTTTTGTTCTAGCTGTTACTGTCTCCCTTGGAAACAACTTCATCTTTCAAATGCAGCTATTCTAAAACTACATTTTCTTCTGAGTAAACTCTATGCGAATTCTCTGGAATTCTCTTAATGTCACATTTTATTCTTTTCTCTATGAGAAATAAGTTCTGAAAAACAGTGTGTGTTCTGAAAAACAGTGTGGGGTTTTATTATTTAAATCTAAAGTTCTAACTTAGAAGCCCGCGAACACTAACAAGCGAATAATCGTTTAAGTGTGTGAACAGACATGTAAGACTTAAAGAGGGCTTATAACATTTTATATTTCAGTACATTTACAATCAGTTCCTACTTGGAACTTTACACAAAGCCGCCGCTCCGGCTTAAACTTAAAATAATAATAATTTAACTAAACCTAGCTTAACTAAGCTGTTTGAAAGGTATAGCAGAAGCTATCAGAATCTAACAAGTTGGCCCCTAAGTATTAATTAAATCGGCGAACCAAGCAAGGGCCTAAGGTATGGCCGAGCGTAGTAACAGCTAAGAGAGACGTAGCCAAAAGGCAAACGCGCGCTAGCCAGCGAATCAGACTCTCTCTCTCGAAGTCGGTGAAGTCACAACTTAAATAATACTCTTTCTCATTTGCATTAACTGCGTTTCTGAATTTAAATTCTGGCAGGAAATAGTAAGCTGAAATTAGAATAAGATAGGAAAGATACAAAACTTAAAACAACTGTTAATAAACTTAGGATAAACCTTACACAGTGAATATTTTATAGAGACATTAAGTATTTTTTTGAAAGCAGGAGAGATGAAAAATGAGCAATGCCCTCTCCGGGACTCGGACCTCGGACCTCTCGAATACGCGCCGAGCGTGCTGACCACTACATCACGAAAGCATGCTTTTGAGGCGAGATAAATACCTTATATACTCGCCCCTTTAAAGGGCCACTGGGGATTAGGGGACCAAATCGCCAAATCCTGATGGTGGAGAGTCATCATCCACCATCTTTTTTAGTTTGGGCGTCACTGTAGAGACATTAGGTATTTTTTAGAAAGCAGGAGAGATGAAAAATGAGCAATGCCCTCACCGGGACTTGAACCTCGGACCTCTGGAATACGCCCTGAGCGTGTTGACCACTACACCACGAAGGCATGCTAAGAAGGCTGAAGAAATAACTTATAATTTAATTATCTTTTTCTATTTCATGTTCGCCAAATACGCATACCTCCAATTTCCGTCACATCCCTCTGACGTTCAGCATTGCCTCAAAATAAATAAATAAATATATCAATAAAAAGAAAGGAAGCAGAAAGATATTTTTCCTTTTTTCACTAGATTTAGGGAGGCGTTTCTTACTTCTTTTACAATACGAAACTCTGCAACGTGCAACGGATGAGTGAAATGATCGATCGCCTTTGTTTAGCAAATGTTTTAATTGCTTTATGTAAGTTCCTTAATTATTTGGATGAAGAAGGAAGGAAAAATATATCTAAAATTTTAGCAGCGATTTGCTCTTTTTCTCCTAATAATTTTACTCTGAAATTTTGATGTGTTATTAGAAAGCAGGGGATAATCATCTTTGAAAAAGGAGCATCATTCTTCCTGAGAAGGCGCACCCGGAAATGCTTAGATCAGTTTAGCGTCATAAAATGCGTAATGCTTTTATTAAAACACGTCAGAGAAAAGCGGATCCGTCTGGAAACTACTCAGCCTAAACCATATAAGCTAGACAGTAGCATTGTTTCTAAAAAACCTACTTAATAATGAAAAATACACATATCTGGGACTGCATCAGTTTCTTTCATCAAGTGCTACCATTTTAATGGAATAGTTAGCAATTAGATTAATATAGTTCATTATTAAAAATACTTATTAACAAAGACAAATGGGTAATCACTAATTTTACTGATACAGTAATATATGTAAATAAACTGGCATAAAAAAATTCAGTGTTTATGAAAATAAAAAGGAATTTAATTAAAAACGTTCCCTCGAATATAATATACTCTGATTTAATTTAAGTTAATGAAATATGCTATGTTTAGAAAATTTCTAATTCTAAAGGTCCCAAAAAGTGTAATTAAAATGACTGAAAAGTGAACTAAAGCTTTTCAATGCTGAATTCAGTTTCAAAATGCTCGAAATTCTCCTGAAAGAAATCTGTTTAAGGACAACATCAAAATAACACAGTTTAGCGTGTTCTGTTTACTTAAATAACGTGAGCATCGCGCAATGTCATTTTTTTATTTCCATTCTTATAATTTCTGAGAGAAGACATTTTTTTTCCAATTTATCAACTGAATATATAAATGCTGAGGCCGAATTCGCATTTTTTTTTTAAATGTTGGTAAACTGCTCATAAAATCCTCAGTCAGTTTCTCCCCACATTGTTTTAATGCTTAATATCAAGGCAATAATCAAATCACCTTTAACAAGCTATCGCTCGTGCAATTTTTTTATTCATAGGGATTGGGTAATGAAACTGAAATATTTAGCATCTACTATAATACTCCAAATCTCAAGACCCTATTTGTATTTCCAGTTGGGTTTGTTTTGATTTAGTTTGGCTTGGTTTGATTTATTTTGACACGGCAAAACGCGGGCGAGCTGTCTGCCTTAGAGAAGAGATATATATACTTCGTATACGACTTTCTAAGGAAAACTGGCTCGTATATACGTTTTATACATGTTGAAAACCACGACACTACTCATGCAACCAGTCCGGTCGTCGTGATTCGAACTGCTAGTATTCAGCTTGAAAGGAGATTTTAAAATGCATCAGACAGCAGATTTTAAGTTCATCATTAACTTTATTCCTCATCAATTATATTCCATGATAGAACCATACGTAAACAAAGTAAGCAAAAGTAAATTGGCTTTAGAAGTACTAACTTTTAAGTCAAGCATTAGAAGTACTAACTTTTAAGTCAAGCTTTAGAAGTACTAACTTTTGGCAACTTTTCTGAGGAAACAGCTAGACCGTAGCATTAGGTAGTCTTCTTTTTGTTTTCAATGAAAAAATTGATCAGTGGAGTAGTACGCAAAAAAAAATGTAAGATAAAATTGCATTCCCCTGAGCGTACACTCACGGTATAAGTGGTTGTATGTCCAGCTAAAACCATTGGAAGATCGGCAGTTCGGATCGGGGAGGAGGGCATGGATAATTTTCCGTATTTCTGGCTTAGGGAATCCTAATGTCCTCTACAAACTTATAATTCTCAATCTCATTTTGCCTGCGTATGTAGAAAAAGGCGGTGAGCTTTAATATCACTAGGAAGTAAAGAGAAGTATTATTTCAAGCTTTCTATCTTGCTGTCCACATAGGAAAGGAAGGAGCTAAATTTAACACGCAAAAGTAATAGATAAATAGACAAGTATAGGGTGATTCACATAAAATTTATTTATAGAATAAAGCTGTTAACAATTCGCTACAGAATATTTAAGAGATTGCTAATAATACAAAAGGAGCTGAAAATGTCATTTGATCTTCCAAAGACACAGCTGAATGCGCAGTTCCATGTCCCGAACATTTCATTAAGCACTATTATACTTAGATAGGTTAATTTTAGTAGAATTATGAGTAAAATTGTTGTATTTCTTTTGCAACATGAAAAATCTAAAAGGAAGCTATGCCGGAAAAGTAACAATACAGGGCAAGTGAATTTAACCTTGAGTAAATGGGTACCTTGGTAATTTGTCAAGATATCGCCAAGCTAACACCGGTTTTCGCGACTCATTTTGTCACCTAATTTGGCGAGAAATATCCAAACTTCGCCAAATTTGGAGACGACTTGGCGAAATTTGGGTCCGGTCTCTGTATCACCGTAATACGTATTGAAATTGAATATATCTAATTGACCACTATGTTAGCCGCAAGCGTAATTCCACCCTCATATTGGTTATCCAGCACATTCCAGAAGCTGTAAGCACTAGAAATATCTCTGAGGCCGGTTGAAAACTATTTAAGGCCGAAGAGAGAGCATCTGCTCTCAGTTCCTTAGTTATTGTTGCTGGAGTTGTAAGTTTCGCGTGAACTGAGATACACGAGTTAGCTTTTTCTTGAGATGAGCTGTGCATTGCAATGTGTTTAACATTTTTAGTAGTTTAATTCATAACTACTAATTGTACTTTGTGATCCTGTTATAGGATCTAACTGTTTTTGGCCACTAATCTAATACACTAATCTAGATCCTACTAATGAACCTGGCGACTTCTCGCACAGGCGTGAAATAATACCGGCACAGAAGACGGGGGGGATATAACCCTTTATTATTTTCAACTAGGAACAAAAAGGAACGTACATCATGCTTTACAATAACAGCGACAACTTGCGGTGGAACTTCAGCGCTGTTACACATATCAATTGAAGTCTAAAAAAAAAGATTAGTGCTTGACTCGAACCTTAAGTTACGGCTAAACTAGGTTGACTCGACAAATCTACCCGGCATGTTAATTTTTAGAATGGCCAAAAGGCGTATCAGCAACTCCGCGTAACAGCAAGGTTAGAAACGAAACGTGCGCTGGCTGGCGAAAACATGCTCTAAATAAACTCCAAGATTCACCCGTTTAAATACTCACTTCACTTAACTTTAAATTTACATCTTGGGCCAGGAAATGAGAGGGGAAATTGAGGAGTTCAGGAAAGATAACAAAAATTTGAATAATAGGTTAATTGAATTTAAGCGAAACCCTATAGTCTGAACTCCTGATCGAGAATTTCTGAGGAAAATTCCAGAATTTTATCAACGGAAGTGTTTCTGTTGATAAAATAAATTTTATTAATCTATTAACGGACTTATAGGATTCAATGTATTACGTACCCGTACGCTCGCAGCAGTTCGTTGAGCACTGTAGTATTGTTGATTTTGTTGATAATGTTCTGCTTCATATCAAGGTCGTTCTCAATATTTACTCTAAAAGTTAGCAATCTCCCACAGATATTGCACCTTTAATTATATTAAACTGCTTCTAGCTTTATTCTTGCTAAAATAAGTGTATAATTAAAATATTGCTTGAATCAAGCTACAAATAAGCGAAAAATATCAAATGAAGTAGATCATATAAAAGGAGCAGATTAAGAAAATAATAAAATAAAATATCTAAATCAAAAGAAAATTTAGATTTAAAGTACCCAAATTCAAACAAAGAAAATAAATGTAAGAATTTCTGAACATCATTTCCTTTCTTTTAACATATATATATATAGATAGATAGATAGACAGATAGATATATATAATTTACAGATTTTTTTATCTGAATATTTTAATGTAAGGAGATCTTTTAACGTTTATAAAAGTTTAAATTCAGTATGAAATTTAATGCAGTATAAAAACTTAAGTAGTAAAACTGCTTTTTATATTAGTGTGGTATTTGATATAAATTATTTGAGTTATTTTTGCAATTTATATGGATTCAACAATTTATGATGTAATTTACCTGCTGATTTTTTTTAATTTAGAGATATTGTTTAGGTAATATTTATTGATTGCTTTTTTGTATTAAAATAATCCTTAGAATATTATTATCATCTTTCAGAACATTGTATATTCTGTCGTTTCGGGTAATATTAAATTATTCAAATATAGAATAAAAATATCGATTCATACATAATTCATTCAGTACTCATAATCTACATGATATCTCAGACGGTAAGATGAAATATGCCGAGAACAGAAATTCAAGCATTTGGTAGTCGAGAGCTCATGCCAGATTGGCAAGTTGATGTAGGTGAAGCAAGTTGATGGCAAGATTGTAGGATAAATTGATGGAATACTGAAATGTTGATCCATAATGAATAGGAAACTGGCAGCCGAGGCAGATTAAATCATCATTTTTATTTCATTAATCAGGTTGAGGTCACAAAAAACTTGGCCCACCACTCGTGTCTGTTTCGAAACGTTTACATTTTTGATAGCTTTGCGTTAGAAGAGAACAGCAAGTAGAACTGCAGCTAGGCCGATGTGCAGAAAGCAAGTGCAGTTGTGTTCAGGACGAAATCTAAATTAAGAATGAGTTAGTTTTGGTTCTCAGTGCAGTTGATTGGATAATTAATACTGCTGTAAAATTATTATTGGCTGTTTGAGTTTTAGTTCTAAATGCATTTGATTGGATTATTAATACTGCTGTAAAATTATTATTGGTTGTTTGAGTTTTAGTTCCACTTACGTCATCAGTGTTATTTAAGAGATATACGGCATGGATTAATCTCGGAATGATGCATTGCAGAAAAAGGTTACTATTTTTAGAACGGAGAGTAGAAATACTAAATCAAGCATCAAGGGGCTATTGCCAGTTTACATTATAATTTATCTTTTACATCTTTTTATCTTACATATAGCCCATCAATGCTTAGACTTAAAATAATGACTTTCCCGCTGTAAATAGAACCGAAATGAATACTTTGAATTGCTTTTTCTCGCTTGCTGTTGCCTGAGTAGTCCACGTGTCTTGTTTCTCCGCCTTCTTCATTGTCTAAATATAATCTGAATATATTGAATTTGTGGGGAGTGTTTGGCATCCCTAATACAGTTTTAACCAGGAGAATATTTCTGAAGTAATTGTTCCTATAAAAAAATAAAAATGTTGTTTTAATCAGCAAAACCAATTGTGATTTTTGCACCAGTCCCAAGAAACAGTCTTCTCGGCCATGACTCAAGGGTGATTTGAGTTTCATCTTCTCCCCAAAGCCCACATCATTACACAGATCCTATATCTATCTATCTATCTATCTATCTCTATATATATATCATTCAAAATTGTTATGAATTAGCTGATTTAGACTACTAACTATTTTTCAAAGGGAATAAGACTTAGCTGATTTATGATGTGATTATTTTAACTAATAATGCAATCCAATATAAAATTTCAAAGCCACCTACACTTACATATTGTTTCGGGCTTACAGGCTCGTAATAGATTGAATGCACACAGAACCAATGATAGCTTGATAAAATTTATTTTTACCAAAAGAAACAATTTACAGTTCTGGAACTTTCCACAGAAATACTCGTACGGGTGTTCACAGTATCACAAAGCACAATCAGTAGTTACACTCTAAGCTGCTCAGAATGTTAAAACAACGAAAACGATGAGATATGATGGAATTTTTTTGAAGCGCATGTAAAAAGCGAAGCTCTTAACGGATTCGAAGACTTAAGACTCCGAAGTCGCTCTGAACTAACAAATGAAAAATCTCTAGTATCTTCCACTTTTCGAATTTACTGAAAAGCATACGAGGGCCGGATACGGTTACAGTTACAAATAGGGATCAATTACATTTATTGAATAACAATATCAGTAAGAGTTGTACAGGGACCGGACCCAAATGTCACCAGTTTGGTGACTTTTGGCGATTTCTTGCCAAATGTCGTGACAAATATTAGTCGAAAAACCGTCCCCAGTTTGGCAAAATCCCGCTAGCACTATTTACTTCATGTTAAATAGACTTACCCGTCAGTGTTCTTACTTTTCCGGCAGGGAGCATCCTCTCTTTTAAGCATTTCGTGTTATATAATCTGCAAAAAAATACTAGGTATATACCACATATAATCGCAATAAAATTATTTACATACGTGCAAAATATAGAATGAAACACAGCAAAATGGAACTCATAATTATCGCATATCAACAACAGAAGGAAGAATATAAATTTAAAGAAGGTTGCAACATATTTTACTCCCTTAAACAAGTAAGCAAATGTAAAATGATAGCCCCAAAACTTGTTTGGCAGTTGCAAAATGCAGCAATTTTTTTTTTCGAACAACAATTAAGTTATCAATTGTAAAATTGTTAGTATTTAAGATGATTAATAGAGTGAAATATGCACAAATCTATAAATTACATTAATACCTGATTACAAAATTTACACGATTAATTCTCTACCCAAAATTTTAAATAGAAATTTAGTATTTAATTTAAAAGTTATTTTTAAATAAAAATAATTTTTAGTCAATTTTAATTTACGCAAAGGCGACCAAGCAGTGTATTTCCATAACAAATAATGAAGATTAATTATACTTTGATTTTCCTTACTCCGAACGTAAACATTAGTTAAGCTATTAATAATCCTTAGAAGAGTATCGTGACATTTCTCATGCCTAAGACATCCATGTAAATGAATTAAGCAGAAAACGGTTTCGTTTAACGAGAATCTATATAACTGCAAATAAAAATAAGAAATATAGTTTAATTAAATTACATTATTATATAAATATGTAATTAGCTACTTATTTAATGAATATCTAATTTATTTTGTTTTATTATTCATGAAATCTATTCCGAAAAATGTTTACCCTTCATATGGTTTGTATGATGTTTATCCTACGTTTATGCTTACAATTTAGGTTTTAATTCTCCTTATAAATGCATGACTATTATTACATTATTACCAATATTACGTGCGACATATAATTCGTAAAACTGAGTTTGAAACACATTTTCAAGTACGTTACAGAAATTATTACCTCCTATATGAAATGATAGGATATAAATCTACGACTATGTAGAGACATTAGTTTCTTTTTTTTTTGTTTGAAGCAGGGGACATGGAAATGTGCAATGCCCTCGCCTGGATTCGAACCTGTCTGATATGCGCCGAGTGTGCTGACCATTACACCACGAAGGCATGCTAAGAAGGTGGGAGAAATATCTTATACACGCTCCCTCTTGTTTTAAGAAAAACTAGAGTGTTTATGATATTTTGTTATTTTATTTATTTATATATGTAAGTAACATATTTTTATGCATGTAAATAACATGTGTTATATCTTACAAAGTATGTAATAATGTGCTTTTGTTGATGTAGCTGGTAAATCTCACCAGCTCCTAGACTTTAAGTCCATATTTTAGTTGTTTATTCTATTTAAAGTTATTTCAGGTAGTACTGTGGTAGTTCTACTGCCTAATGGCCTGATTTAGGCCTTGTTTTAGATCTCAATGTTTCTTTAATTTAATAGCTCCACTAAGCCCTGTGAAGACTCTAATGGCGGTACAGGAAGTTCGACTAGTCATACTCTCCCTCTTAAAGCGCGACTGTCGATTAGGAGACCCAATCGCCAAATCTTGGTGGTCGAGAATCATCATCCACCACTTTTTTTTTAGTTCGGGCGCCACTGTAGAGACATTACGGTTTTTTTTTAAGCAGGGGAGGTGAGAAATGGGCAGTAACATCGCATCGCCGGGACTCGAACATCGGACCTCTCGAATACGCGCCGAGTGTGCTGACCATTTACACCATGAAGGCATGCTAAGAAGGCGGGAGAAATATCTTATAACTAATAATAGGAAACTACTTTAAAATTAAAAAAAATTTGAAGTTAAAATAAGTATGACGATGCAATATCATTGAAATTTTAAATTGGGTTAAAGATTAATAAATGAGTTTCTCTCAAATATCATTAGATGTTACACTCAAATTGCTGAAATTAACCATTCTGCATATTGTAATATATCAAAGTGGCTGAAAGTTGCGCATAGACTTAATATATGTAAGGTTAGTAATCGGAAAAAATTCTGAAAAGTAAATATTTTGTACTCGTTTCTATACTCAAGGCACGAACTGACTGCGGAGAAATTTCGTATTTGCTCTTACGTGTGCGTGACATAAATGCCTGTCATTCCTTTCAAGAAGTTCTCAGAAAGCCAAACCAAACCTTGGCCAGATGGCTGTCGTGCAGTGTTGGCTATATTTTATAACGTTGATTAAAAGCAGAAAGTAGTTCCCATGATACTCTTCTAGCCTCAGTTTTAAAAATGTGAAACTGACTACAATAAACATTGCAGTGGCAGAGATGTTAATGTGATGGATGTTGCAGTCGCAGGTGAAGAAAGTGAGCTTAAGATTTTGTCACAATCTAATTTGATGAGTAATAAATCTTTACCAAACTGGGGAAGCAGGATCCTTCGAATTGGCTTTGAAATGATAGAGCTGCTATTAAAACTCCCTCCCCCATGAAATGGAAATAATCTGTTACAAAAATGAAAGACAAATGTAATCAAATCTGCTGACGACAAGAATACTTTCGTAACAGACTTATTTCTTCTATATTTATTCGCGAGCTTGATTGTAATCCTTCGACAAATAAATAAATTGAGTAAATACAGCTTTTCTAAATAAAAGTGGAACATATTGCAGTATCCAAGCACAGTTTTAATGAATAAAATAATTTAATCAATTTGAAAAACGAAATTTGTTATCCGTGTTTTTATGAGTCAAATGGTCAGAAATTCGTGCAGCAGAATAAAGGATCGATAAATTTAGTGTTTAGGGCATTAAATTACTGCAGGCATAAATGTGATAGAAAGAAACTTATAAATTAAGTAAACTTTTTAAAGTTGATATTACAGGAAGTTTAATTTTGCGAATAAAGAACTGATTTCAGAACCTGAAAAGAGTCACTTATTAACAAATATCTTGAAACATTCCGTATTCAAGGCTGGGTTCATGGTTATTCCGTATTCAAGGCTGGGTGCAAAGGTTTTCCGTGGATTTGCTCGATCTTTGATGCGAATGCGAGTTACTTTTCTTCAAAACGTTCACCATCGATATCATTTTCCAAAATATTAGCAGTATTCGAGTACTGTGCCTTCGTAAAAAACACATATTCTATTAAAAAAAATGAGAGAGAGAAACGAATATAGCTTTTCCTTTCAGTATAACAGAGGTTAAATTAGATAGCATTTTAAAAAATTAAGTAACTGTATAAGGCATTTCTCCCGCCTTCTTCGCATGCTTTCGTGGTGCAGTGATCAGCACGCTCGACGCGTATTCGAGAGGTCCGTGGTTCGAGTCCCGGCGAGGGTATTGCATATTTTTCATATCTCCTGCTTCTAAATAACCTAATGACTCTACAAGTGGCGCCCGAACTAAAAAGGGTGGTAGATGATGATTCTCCACCATCACGATTTGGCGATTGGAGCCCCTAATCCCCAGTCGCCCTTTAAAAGAGGAAGTATATAAGGTATTTCCACCGCCTTCTTCGTATGCCTTCGTAATAAATTATTTGAGTAATTTTTGCAATTTATATGGATTCAACAATTTATGATGTAATTTACCTGCTGATTTTTTTAAATTTAGAGATATTGTTTAAGGGTGGTGGATGATGATTCTCCACCGTAGTGGTCAGCACGCTCGACGTATAACCGAGAGGTCCATGATTCGATTCCCGGAGAAGGTGTTGTTCACTTTTTCCTTCTTTTGCTTCCAAAAAAAAAATCCTAATGACCCTACAACTGTATTATTGCAAGGGATGCTAGGGCTAGCTGCCGATTCAAATGTAGAACAATGAGTATAAAATGCAAAACTTTTCTGTTTGTCTTGAAATTTCAGAATTTGTTACTATAAATTAAAAAAAAATAAGTCTTCATTTATTGTAACTATTATTACTTTGTATTTTTGATCAATAGCGAAGCTTACGCAAGCACATTTACGAATTCACACACTCACTACATTGCAGAGATAATCCATTTGGACCCAGAAAGGTCAAATTATACGTCAGATTTCGCTAGAATTACAGCCATTTTCATCACTTCCTTCTTTTTAAGGAGTGAAGAGAGTAAAAATAGTTCCTCACATGCTAGCCATTTCGTGTCGAAACACGAGCTATCTTATTTCTTAAGAAACTGTCGACAGTTTTCGGAATTAAAGTCTTGTAGAAAGAAGTTCTGTATTGATAATGGAAATCATTAAAGTAATTTATTGCTTAAAACGTAAGAAGCGAAAAGTTCATCACCCCCTGATTCTGAACATGAACGTGTCAAATGCTATTAGATTTCTCTTATTCCAGAGCCAGTGAAATAATGTTAATTATAGTTATTGACTTATGAATTATGTTACTCATTATGAAATTCGCGATTAATCAACGTGACACCGAAGACAATGTAAATCAGATATTAATGGTTTTCTAGGCGCAAGAACAGAAAATTAATAAAGAAAAAATATATAAAATATAAGGACTTTTGCAGAATATGAGTCTGATTTTCGAGGTTACGGATAAAAACATTTCTGCATATTCATCACGACCTGTTACATTTATTTCATTATCATGAACTAATTATACCGTTTGGATTTATTTATTTATATACTAGCTTATATTCAAACTTCAAATTTCTAACTTTCCTCCATTGGATCCATAAAATCGCTGTGGAGATAAAATTTTTCTTAGGTACCAGATAGCTTCTGTTCTCATGTCTGGACAAACATGTAGTAACAGAGTTATCCTGAGCAGCTGTCCGGCCATTCTAATTGTAGATGATAGATGTCAAGCCCCTTTGACTTTTCTGTCAACTTCATCGTAAACTAAAGACTCTAAAACATGCTTGTTTACGATATCGTTGATTGTTTGTTGTTTAACATCGCTGAGTCAGTTCCGTTAACTCTTGAATGATTCAAATGATAAAAATTATTGCGAAGTGGAATTTTTTTCAAAATTTAATTTAATTTGATGTTTTGTACAAGCTGTTACAAAGCACAAAAAAGATGAAACAATTTTAACATCGCTATTAATATCAAAAGTGAGTGTCACTTCTCAAGAAACTCGAATTTATGTCTCTTGTTCACTTAAAAGCACCCGACTCAATAATTAGGTAGAATAATACTGTTACAGCGTCTCTGATAAGGTACTGAATGTCGGTCTTTGCAAAGTCAATTAAAAACGCTGTACTCTCAGAAAGCTGTATTTTGTGCTTTTAATGTAATTCATTTTGATTCTAATAAAAGTTAATTTAATGTTGCTTTTAATAGATAGAATTTGTATTAAAATACAATGTAATATCTAATTATTTTCTGAATACTATAGTTTATTTTTTATTTGATCTTTAAGTCCATTAAAAAAAACGGAAAAATAAGATGTTCTGAGTTTCCGATTATCCGTTTTGAAAGTTAACCGTACCGACATTTCGCAAAACTATTTTTTGACTGGTACTTAAAAATGAAGAAACTGGTTTTTCAAAAGAACCTCAGGTCCGTTAACGTAGAAAATTATTTCATTTCTGAAGCTTGAAATTAGGTTAAAAGCCTAATGCTATTTCGTAAATTTAAATTACTTAATTTCGATATAAAATCTGTGAGAAACGCTAAATCATTGAGCCAAGTTTCACCATTTAAATTTGCACGTTCTTGATCTTGCTCTTCGGCAAAACTTTTTCTCGCAGTTAATAAATCGCGAAAGTATTGCATAAATTTACTGACATTACATCGGCATGTAATAATAATTCTGACTAACTTTCACTAAGTTGCAGTTGGAAGAGACGTCATTTGAGGGGAACTCCTCAAATGCATTTCTCAGCAATTCGTAGCTAAAAAAACTTTGAAATTCATCATCGCTTTGTTATACAGTTATAAATCAATTTATGGAGCCTATTTTTGCTCTTGCTCCATCTGTTGCTATTGAAACTAATTTAAAACCTGATAGTTCAAATTAGTGAGAAAGTTTTTAAATGAGCTGAATACAATATCTACACATCTGGTCCTTCTTTTCAAAGAAATCATACCGAACGCAGTGAGTAATCTTTAAAAACCACACGAATAAAAATAAATATCTATCAATTTACCAAACTGAAGGAAAAACAGGAACATCTATTATGTCATTATATTACTGTTCTCTTATATATATCTTCATTTCCTCAATCCGTCGCATCACGGTATTTCCAAACAAATGCATATCTTTAACTGCAACAATAATTGCATTCTTGTTCTTAAAATCATTAAAAAAGTGTATCTGACATTTCCAAGAAAGTTTTCTTTTTTATAAATTCACCGTCAGAGAATGGTTCCCATTTTTTTCCTGTAATATGGCTTACTTTGAATGATGCAAACACTGCACATGAATTTAACGTGTACCTTTTCAAAATATTTTGTTGAACTGTTTCTTAATTTAGTATTAAGATCGGAAATTTTACTTTTCTTTAAAGTCATTTTGTGGATGATCTGTTTGATATTTGTTAGGTAAAGTTAGAAAGTCTCTTCAGATTACACTTTTTAGTAACGGCTATGGAGGCATTGCATATTAAGCAACAACATATACCACTCATCGTTTTAAAAACGTCGTGATTTTCCCATTCTTTCAGGAAAATGGAAAGTCTGCTATTTTTTGGTTTACTGCTCATTTTAATGAATACTAAGGTATACAAGTAGACAATCTTAATTTAAAATACAGAAAGAAGGAACTTATAATTTTGCACAGCGGTAGTGCTAAGAAAAATTGACACTTTTTCTAGAAAAATACTAATACAATGTCTCTATAATACTAAAGAAACCACTACCATTTGTTTCTATGAGACTGAACTAAGTTCCGTTTGCATGTTGGAATTCTGTGGACTGCAACTAATCCAAATCCTGTCGAAGTCCTAAAAAATTGACCAAAGTCCTGAAAATGAAATCCTGTAGGACTTTTTGCCATTCTTGGTATATTGTATGCAGTTCTTTAAAATTTATGAAGTTGCACATTGAGCATGTAACCTAAAGCATTTTGTTTACGATGCTCATTAATTAATTTTACAGCGTTACTTTTGGATTAGCCGTATTATTCGGTTATCATTGCAAATTCATGCGTTAGTTAGCGAAAATAAGCTGAAGTTATAAGGTATTTCTCCCGCCTTCTTCGCGTGCCTTCGTGGTGTAGTGGTCAGCACGCTCGGCGCGTAACCGAGAGGTCCGTGGTTCGAGTCCCGGTGAAGGCGTTGGTCAGTTTTTTCAATATTCCTGCTTCAAACACCTAATGTCTCTGCAAGGTCCTGCCTGAAAGTTGATTTGATTCGATATGGATAGTTGTATCTAGCTGTACTTACCTTCTACTACTACTTACCTAGTACTCTTGTCGCTATGAAATTATGGATAGCCTGGCTGAATTTAAGATAACTTTATAGTTGGATTGTAAGTAGGTGTTTCAGTTTGGTTCGCCGATATTAATAAACAAAAGATAAGGGAAATTTAAACTTTGATATTTATGCTAGGCAAAGTTCCAGTGATAGTCTGATCAGGTACACGCTTCCTTCAAAATCTGCTGTAATTCAGTATTTGTAATATTAAGCACTACATCTGTGAATGTTTTCAGTGTTTGCAAGATTCTAGTAGGTTTTACTTAATATAAGTCCAAGCCAAGAACTTAAAAATGTTGGATGTGACCTTTTGCTCTTGCTAGTTTATTTTCAAGGGAAATCACTAACAGTTGTGTCTCAAGAAGCTATAGGGACAGGTCAAGGCTCGTTAAATAATTCGTAGATATTAAAAAAAATTAATGTTAGTTTTAACATTAAAATTTGTAAATCAAAATTAAAAAATAAATAACATGATATTATACTGTGTTAACAGAGATTAATAATTCCTGTAACTCTCTTTTCACAGAAAGTTATCACTGGTCTGACCAATTAGGTTTCAAGAGAACATTTATTATAGAGCTTCATTTTAATACCGAATCATAATACTGTACTAATTCTGCAAAAATGTATTGTAGCATAATATCGTAAATTCGTTATTCGAGCAGGATGGTAGATTATATGGCATTAGCTTAAAGAGATTGTACTATGCTCTGCCGTCATGGGAAGTTTGAGTTAAGACATCCCCCAAATGTCATGTTAATAAATTATGCAAAGCACGTAAGGTGCATCTGCTGGGAAAGGGTGTGGTTAGGAAATTACGAGTGCGTTAAAAGTGATAAAAAACACACACCGGTAAATAAACGGCGAAGCTAGTCTTTTTGGTTTGGCAAAGGAGCCCCGCCGAGTTATGAACTCGAATGTTTGGTGCTGCGAGGAGCTTTTAAAAAGCATGTGCAGATTTTTATGTAATGCCTTAGAGTATATCGTAAAATTTTGGATATATAATGCACCTTTTTCCGAAGCATGCGTAGATTTTCTTTTACCTTGACGCTTAGAAAAATAGGAAATTACCTTTAAAATTTTCTGTTAGAGAGCTATGTCACTCAAATTTTCACCGGTTATTCACCATGATAAAAATAACTTCCGCGTGATTTTTATGGAGAAAAACGAAACATGAGGGAATTGTACATAAACGTTTAAGAAATTTCCTATTCGTTAAAATCCAAAATCCAGGAAGAATTCTCCCGAAAATTGTAAAACTATAGAAAAGTTGAAGGAAATTTAAAACAAAAATTAATGTGATTCTAGCTAATTTGTACAAAAGTTTTCTGCGTTTGCGATATTTTTTGGTGTTTTTTTTATTACTCTAGCATTGGATACTTTACTTGAATTTACTTTGATTATGTTTTGAACTTAATTCCTCCTTTATTTAAATTATTTAAATTCAGTATGTATGTATAAAATCTTTGAAATTTTGATTTTACTATGCACTTGCTATTTTTCTATCGAATTACAAAGAAACTGAAGTGCTGGGTCGAGGAGTTTCATGAAATAAATCATGCATTTAATTGAGATTTTAAATCCTTCTGTATTTGCTTAGATACACCTCGTGAAATTTCGGTATTAAAGGATAATTCATACATTTAATTTACTGATTTTACTTACAGTTCATCTATTTAATTTCAGCCTGTTGCAATAACTACCTTCTAGACTTTCCATATCTACTATTTTTATAATAACTTCTCCTAAACTCGCTTATATACTATTTTTAGTCATCCTATATCACGTTTCCGGACACAAATTCAGAATGTTTATTTAAAGTATGCTCATCAGGTACATAAACGTCTCCATAGACATTGCCTTTGTTGCTGAACGCATTCAGTTTTTTCTTTTTTTATACTGAAACTGTCTTTGTATGCAGCCTCGCGTAATGTTTTGCAGACAAAATGTTTTCTGCTCTTACCCATTGTGCATGTGAATATCTCCTTTAAATAATTTGTTTTCTTTCACTTTATGTTGTATGTTATTATCACAGCTGTACAGCCGTTTGAAATCACAGCTTCTATATGATCTCTAGTATGAATTTGTTTTTTAACTTGAAAACCAAAATCTCTCTTTTAAAAGTTTTATAACCATTTGTTACAGCTCGGTAATTTATTCTTACAAACAAATCTGTTTCGTTCTGAAGCAGGAATTCAAATAACGAATCTCAAGCAAAAGTTTTATCGTAAAACAGGTACGAAAACTGGATATTAAAATTAGATACTCTAGTTATTTTCATTGCGATGTAGTAGCAGAATCACAGTATTAAATTTAATTAATTGAAACTTTTTTCATTAAAATTTTAGCCTGCAGGAGTGCACGTACATATACATCCATACGAAGAAAAAAAAATTAGAATTGCTTCTTTCTTTTTATCAATTGTTAAAAGGAAATTTAGTTTAAAAAAGTCAGTATAACGGAATTAAGGGCTGAGCAAGCAAATGAAATCAACCACTTGTTTTCAACACTTTTGAAGATTCGATATTGTCACTGTAGAGTCATTAGGTTATTTAGAAGCAGGAGAGATGAAAAACATAGCAACGCCTTGGCCGGGAATCGAGCCATGGACCTCACGGTTACGCGTCGAGCGTGCTGACCACTACACCGCGAAAGCATGCGAAGAAGGTGGGAGAAATACCTTATATCATGCAAAGCAAGAGTAAATATGCTCGTCACGACATCTTAAATCCGCGAATGTTTCGGTTTCGGTTTAATTGTTTGTGGCAAGGCATACTAGGGTTATCTGCCAAAAGGAATGGGTGCCTTCGCAAAGAACTTTCTAAGAAAATTGACTCGTATGCAAGTTACACATGGGGATAAACATTAAAACGCTCATACAGCCAGCCTGTTGGCCTGGAATCGAGCCCAGGTTTTAAATTGCAAGTGGCCAGCGATTTTACCGCTATGCCGCTGGTAAGTTTAAATCCCCGAAGAAAACCCTACTTTATCACCTACTGCATTTTAGATTTAGCTGTCAGTAAAAAATGTTGAAAATGCTGTTTATCTTCGAAATGCTTCTTTGGATATCATCTTGTTTATTTATTCGTTTGCAAGTTGGAGTCCCGTTCCTTTCGACTTTTAAATTCCACCATAACATTTGATACAATTTTATAGCTTTCTTTTATTTAACAGTAATATTTCTTCTATAGTACTAAAAGCGTCGACAAAGAACTCAAGTAGTTAACAGTACTTGTGTGGTTTGGTATTTTCAGATAGCTATTCTTTGCTAATAATCTGGACGTACGTACATCAGATACTGATTTCCCGTATTTAATACACACTTGTGTTATTATAATTACATTTTATTCCATGTTGAAGTCCATTTTGCCAACTATTTTCAATGCATCAATGATATAGCTTAAACTAACCGGGATTCTTATGAAACAGATTTTGATTTAATAGCTGGGGAACGAGTGTTAAGGATATGAGAAGAATTTGTCTTAACTCGTCTCCAGCTTATGGAATCACTTATAAATATAAAAATGGATCAGAAAATACTAATATTTATTGTCTAATTGATTCAAAGTTTTAATTGCTGCGATATATTTAGAAGTGGAGGCCAGACGGTAAGCAAGCAATGCATTGCTTCTAGGTGAGCATTTTAATATTGACATTTATTAAACATAGATGGGTACTAAAATTACGTCTAATAAATACTGCGTTTTGTAAAGATATTAAAAATCCTGCGAATTACTTATTGCTATGGATAGTATAGAGAAGTAGAGAACTGGTAGAAGCACTAACTAGAAGAGACCAGAGCTTATCTAGGGCTCGTGCTATAGAAAGCAGCATAGGCCATGACGTTAGCAACACCATTTTAGTTTAAAAACAATTTCTGACCGATGGTGAAGAAAACGCTATTTGCTTTACCGAATTATGCAATAAAGTAAACAAGAAAATTTAAATGATAAATAGTTGTTTCAAACGACCTTATAGTTGCAACTCATCAGTAATTGCCAAAACTCATCTGTCAAATAATTTTCTCATCCCCGAGAAAGTTGCCCAGTGTGCATCCCAGGAGGAGACCGAGTAGTAAAGGCAAAAAAGGTAAAAGCCTCGTCACAGTTTTTCCACAGAACACCCCAGAGAACGAACCCCAGGGTATCTCACTCCTCTTCTCCTACTACCAACCACTAGAGATCACTTTCCACTAAACAGTAATTTAAGAATCCCCATAACGCAAAGACACTAGATATTACAAACATCAATTCAGAATTCGAACCCTGACCCAAGGTTCCTGAACCCCACACATCCAGAATTCGAACCATGACCCAAGGCCTATGGGAGCCAGTTTCCATATTATGAAGCAAATAGAGCGGCTAGTAATTAACAGGAAATAATTTAAAGAAGAACTGTATTAGATAAAAATTATTCAACGGCTCAAAGAGAAATACTACTCAAGCAGAAAATTTGAAAATATTACTTTGCACTCTTTTTGTGACTCGTGCCTTTTTTGTCCAGTCGAAATTTTGTCTTTCTCTATGTTCCTCAGCATTTTTGGCATTACTCTTCTAATGACTTTCGTAATTCGTTATTCACATTCAACAGTGTCGAGTAATTTAATTGCAAACGTGTTCTTTTACGAATCTCTGTAAACCAATCTGTGGCTGAAGAACTAAAGTTTCTAAACAGTAATAGTACATCCCGAGTTCTATTCTTGACAAGCAGAATGACTGAAAATGGTTTTTGTCGTTTTCCTCATATGCAAAAAAAAAAAAAAACGAGCCATCTTGTGTTTAAAAAATCCTCCTTGCAGGAAGCCCTTAGAGCTCTTTAAATCAATCACACCTGCTTAACTGTATAGAAATCAACGAAACTTCTATACAACAAAATCCGCGAATATTTTGCCTGAAGATCAAGCTCCACAGAAACTGGTTTAAATGTCGTCAAAGTTCTTTATGTTAAGGTTTGTAAAAGATTGTGTTTAAACAATCGTATTAGGTAACGTTGTTGGAACTAGCAGCGAATTATTTTATTGCCATAATGCTGAATGTCTAATCTTATAGAATACATGCGTAAAGATTACACACCCACTGAACGTAAAATAAAAAGAGCACATTTTGTACCGTATGCCAGAAAACCATCTGAGTTGTTTTAAAATTTTATCTGTAATAAAACTGAATACGTTCTTTTAGAGAAAGTTATTGCTATTTATTCCTCAAATACTCTCAATATTTAGGAACAAACCTACGCAATAAAAGGAATTTGTAAACAATATGCTAAGGAAAGTGTCTGAAGAGATTCATTGGAAATATTGTAATAAAAGCATAGTAAGCATAGTAAAATAAGTGTCTATATTGATTTATCAGTTTCTTTTTTTAGTGTTTTAAAGACCTCCAAGATGTGGCAGAATACTTAAACATTCTTAGATAGCCCGCAATATATCTTTAAAAACAACTTAAGAGGCATTGGGATTATTACCCTAGAGGTGCTAGATAAGAGCATAAAAAGACCCCTCCCTTAACAGATCGATATTCGTCACAATAAACAGCTGCCTTTGCAGCTTTCAGTTGGCACTGGAAGCTCTGCGGGCAAATTAAGTTTCAACACAATCCGTGCAGATATAGAAATAAGAAAATATATAGAAATAACTTTAAGAGAATTTTTTACTTGAGGAAGACTATAATTTGTGCTGTAATATAAGTAGAAGACAGCACATTTGAATTAGTGCGGTGAATGTAAGCTGTAAGCAAACTTGAAAACTTTTCTCTAACATAAGGGAATGTGATCATGCTCCATTACACCCACTAACGTACTACACAGCATTATGAGGCTTTATGATAAATAAATGCATACCTTTGTACATATTCACAGAAGATCATCGGCTGCCAAACGATATCGATACGAAACCTTAAATGTAGACACTAGACAGACACCTTGACCCAAAAAACCTTAAATGCAGTCTCAAGACTTTTCAAAATTGCACTGGATTCTGACGACTTTGTTTTATGCAAGATAATGCTAGTAAATTGAAAACTAGACCCCTGAATGAATTTTCGAAAACGATGTAGGGTTTATATCTATTTTAACTAACATTTATTTTAAGTTAATGTTCCTTTCCTGTTTAGCCTTCATTTTCCCCTAGAAGTGCCCGTGCCAGAGTATGTAAATTTTAATAGCACGCGCAGTTTATTCAAATTTAGCGGAAGCTAGTTGAATTAAATAGTAGACGAAACAAGAGTGTGAGAGTCTTGCTTTCAAGCTACGCTGAGGATATTGCTTGGTAGAATTTAGATCAGCGCGTATCGGCCTGTGTGCCTAGCTTTGCAGAAGTGCTAGATTTCAACTGTTAAATCAGTAATCTTGCGGAATATCAGCGATAATTAAAAACGCGGTTAGTTAGGATCTCAGAGCCTCGTCGATAGTCTTTGATATTTGTTCATCTAGTTTCTTATTTTCAGTTTTACCTTACTTTTAGTTCAACAGCCGGGTTGGCGCAGTTTGTGAACGTCAAGTAGACGTATCTGTCATTTTAAAGATCAAAAATAAAAAGGGTTCTAACCCCTTCTTACGTTTCTGTGTATACTTACACATAGCCACAAACACTACCCCAGTTTCTGACAAGTTGGGCTAACGAGATCTTATAACGAAAAGATCTAGATAATAAATCTGATAGCCTAATTTCCAGCTCTGCTCCTGAACGAAAATCCTTGAGGTACACAATGAAGAGCTATCGTAAGCTGCTTCAAGAAATCTAGAATACTTAATAAATATCTATAGTGGAAAAGTTTAACTCATTACTTCAAATTTTAATTAACGTATAGTTAAATTTCCATTGTAAAATCCTGCTGCAAAATGTATGACCTCAGTCATTTAAGTTAGTTACAATTTTTAAATTTAAATAAGCGCAATCACATAATTATGAATCTCAAAAATTTTAATTTACATTTAAATCACTTAATTTTTCAACTTCTATTTAAACATTTCTCAATATATA
>KK119893.1:6173-51008 GCA_000611955.2 Stegodyphus mimosarum | reverse complement strand
TATATATATATAAGGTATTTCTCCCGCCTTCTTAGCATGCCTTCGTGGTATAACGGCCAACACACACGGCGCGTATTCGAGAGGGTCTAGTCCCGGCGAAGGCATTGCTCATTTTTCATATCTCCTGCTTCAAAAAAAAAAAAACTCCTACTGTCATTACAATGTATTTAAAATCAGTTTCAGAGATAAATTGTTAATGTTAATTATGGTATATCAAATATCATTCAGTTTTACAGCAAAATTTATGAGAATCAGCTATTTTTACGAGCATAAAATTATTTTGGTCGTAAATGTAGTAAATTACTGGAAAGATTGGCTGAACTGTTCAGTGAAAACAGCCGAAAAATTTAAGAAAATAATAACGTTAAACCTTTGAGGAATTTTCATCCATAAAATAAAAAAAAAAGAAAAATTTCCTTAAATTCAAAAATTATTTCCGTTAAAAATTAGATTATTATCAGACTTTTAAACGGAGGATCGCAGGGAAATAAATTGGAAATTCCTTGCTAAAGCACTCAAAAATTTGATTTGCTTACTAAGGTCTTTTGGCCATCCTTAGAAACAAAATTCGGTTTAATTATACGATTCTTATTCAGTGTGCAGTTTTTTCAGTGTGTACTTACCTATTTGCAATAGCTTCGTCAACAGTCAGTAGCTTAGGCATTTCTAATTTAGTCTGCGCTAAATTTTGCAGGTTTTACGGCTTTTTTCCGCTTCATTAGCACTTGCATTTTTATAGTACATATTTGAACACAAAAATTTACATGTTTTAGCATTTTACACTTTAAATTTCAAATACATTTGATGGAAAAGTAAGCGGCGCACAATTAGAATCATGTAGGAACGTCAGTACTTTAGGGCTGGCATTAATATTCAAGCCTACAAGACATTTATTTTCATTTTGAAGTGATTCTAAAGGTATACTATGGAAACAAAAATTCTCACAAAGCTACTTCTAATAGCTAGAATGTTTTATGGAAATAAAAATTCTGTGTTGCATCATTTTGATAAAACTTTCTTGCTAGATTTATGTCATCAACTTAAAATATCACAAAGACAGAAATCAGATAAGAAATAATGAACTTCAAATGCTTTACAACTGCAACTAGAAAAACGTGTGCAATAAAATAGGCAATCATTTAGAAATGATTGACAGACATAGGATAAAAGTACACTTAGGAGTATAACTAAATCTTTTACAAAAATAATGTTCTTCGGGTAAGTTTTTATTTAAGAATTGTAACTTTTAAGAATAAAATTAAAATAGCACATTTATTTGGACGCAAGGTTATATAATATTGCTTATACAAAACTTGGATTCTTTTGCCACCTCAGCTTCTTCATTTCAGTAAGCTAGAAAAAGGATAGATCATGTCGGGAATCTGATAGTATATCAAACTATATGTAATTTGAGATGAGACTTTAGAAACGATGCTGTATGAAATGGAAAAGCGCATAATAATCACTTTTGATGCTGAATATGGGCTGAATTGCTGCTCTTCGAAGTGATTTATCTCTCAACGACAAAACGTAACGACGGAGAGAAATTAATGGGTTTCAGATGTAATGTGATTTATTGATATCAATCAAATCAGTTAATATAAATAAATTATCCAGCTCAATGAAATCAGCAAAACACATGTTTGCAAGGTAGTAGAAGGATGTCGTCTCAGATGCGGTCAAGAAGAGGAGAATGACGTTAATTATATAGAGGAAAGTAAACGGGTGTGCTAAAGGTCTTAAAGGGAGATTTTTTTTTTAAAAAGTTGTTTTTAGGTTTCGTTGAATATCAGTATATCAGGAAAGAAACAAAAAAAAATCTTGCCTGATATTTTTCTTCTTAATTCACACAGGGCTTAGCACCAGAGGTGCTTTCAATAAAAACTAGAATACAGCTGCAAAGAGAGCTCTCCTTTGCTGCTTACTATAAGTCAGTAGTTACGAAAATGTGTACACCAATTTTACCAAAATAAAGACAAATTATATAGGACACAAAAAGTTTTGAGGTGCTCTTTTCTTTTACATATATTTAAACTCTTAATAAGTAACGTGAAAAGAAGATCAAAAGACACTACTAATCAGTACGCGTAGACAGGGCAACAAAACAATTACAGCTAAATTTGCAACAATGAAGCAAACTAATTACTAGCAGAAAAGAATCAGAAATAGCAATATAAGATAAGGCATCAGAAATAGCAGGCAAATATCGTAGACATAAGCGTTCAGAAATTTTGGTAACAATCGAAAAGCTGTTTGGGGGGAGGGGAAAAGATTCTCGGAATTTTTGTGTAAACTATGTTAAAAGAGTTGGTTTATAGTTTTGCAAGCTGTTTTCTCTTTGCAGGCAAATGTTAGTTTATAGCTGAACGAATAATACCGAAATTATATTGAAAGTTGGAGAACTAACGTTTCTATCTGTAATGATGTAATAAATATTTTGCACAGACAGCCTTCATGTACTTTACTGTATTCAAAGAAATTATGACAGAAACTAATTTGACGTATACTTTGATCTCAAACTAGAATAAGTCCTTTAATATCTTTCAACGACATGGGAATACATCCTCACAGATATAACAATTTAATTATGTAGAATGACACAACCAATGAGGAAAAACACCAGAACATTCTTTAAGGAAATAGTTTAACAAACTCAAAAATAAAACTTTCTCGAATAAAACGTGAAGTTTCTTTGATGGCGCATTGAACCTGTAGAATTATCATTTACATTTCTTAAACCGTTGTAGAGTCATTAGGAACTATTATTATTTTTTTGAAGTACGAGACGGGAAAAATGTGCATTGACCTCACAGGGACTCGAACCCTGGACCTCTCGAGTACGCGCCGAGTATTCTTCCAATTACACCACGAAGGTATGCGGAAAGAAGGGAGAAAATATCTTATATAGTCATTTAATGTTAATATACTTTCCTGTCGATCTCGTTTCTATTTCCCCACCGGAATGTAAATTTCTAGCTCACGCGATATTCAAATGAGGTAAAAAGTGGAGATTATTTGAAGGAAGGTTAGAGAGGGTAAAATCTGAGCGTGCTCTGCCTTCTTGAAGACCACGTTGCTAAATTTGATTCTCTTGCGATTCTCCGTGGCGTTGAGTCATTCTTGCCACTAGGCTTGTTTACGCCGACTTTGGCCAGAGTCTGCTTACGCGTTATTGAAATTATGAAGCCGTTAGACTATACTTAGTTTCATCAGTTTTAATTCACCTATTACCTTTAATAAGCCATAATTTTTGGCTTCTGGCGCCAACTTTATTTGAATTAATAAAAGGGTCCTTTGTACCCTTTCCCTGCCTCTGTGGTACTTACAAGACATAGTGATAAGTCATAAATCGTCTTTTAGAGTTTAGTTCTAATTTTATGTTACCAAAAAATATAAAAGTCTATAAACTAATACTTCTGTTGAGGCAGAAGGAAGCTCGTGTTCTGTAAAACTTGCAACACGCAGATCATCGCCTGTGTAAACAGATTTCATTGGGAAGAACTATTAATTCGACATTCTCCAGGGCTTTTACGTAATTATCCTTGTCAGTAAATTGTGTCACCAATGTGGCAACTTACTTTAAATGGTCGTTACATAATTTAGTAAACCTTCATAAATTTGAAAATGGAAACCCTTTGCCTTCTGTTCCCAGTATTTCAGTATGTTAAACTGATTTACTGCCTTGTATAAAGACTTGTACTTCACATATGTTTCGTCAGATTTCGACTTAATAAAATTACTGGAAGTATCTTGGTAAAATTTGATTTTGATCTTCGGACCCCCTTGTATTAATAAATTTTGAATGTACACTAAAAAGCCAAAAGTTTTGAGAGATTTTATAATAGAGAGACTTGGTAATCAGAATGGTTGCCAAAAAGTAAATCTAAGTAAATTTCTTTTGTTAGAGCCATTCAAAAACCTGAATAACTGTGAAAGCTTAAAAACCTATTTTTATATTTAAAATTCGTCAACGGCTGTTATTCGCATGCTTGTAACTTTGCGGTTACTTTCGTTTGTATAGTCCCGATTATTTTTGATTCTTTATAAGATAATCGAAACCTTAACTATTCGATTGAAGAAACAAATGTTTTACCTTTCACTCATTTCAAAAGCTAAAACTTCTTCGTTTTTAATATGAACAGCAGAAAAACGCCTGTAAATATTTTCCCTTGGCAAAACTTAGGTCTTTATTATGCACTGAAGTTTAATTATGTCATTCTATTACATTAAACCTGAATGAAACTTCTAACATTACAGTCGGCAGGTGTATCATGCACTATTTAGTTACTTCTACCATTACAGTCGGCAGGTGTATCATGCACCATTTAGTTACTTCTGTTACAAAGTTTAAGAGGAAATCCGGGGCAGATATACTAATTTGTTTTCAGGTAAGAGAGAGATTTAGTGTATAAAATAACTACAGAAACTATTAAAATGTTATCATGGAAGAAATGTAATTTTCTTATTTATAACATGTCTTTATAACAAATTCTGTAATAATTATATTTCTTCAATAAATATAATTAGTAAATAACAATATAAAGACATCCCCTTCCTTAGGCAAATAGCTGTTATATTCTTTGTCCTTTTCAAATAAAACGAAACAAGCAAATTTTATTTATGAAATACCTTTTGTTTTATTGACTTTACTGTAAAGAGTCAAAAAGCATTTCTAAACTTTTAAAAGAAAATGTATTTCCCGTCTTCTCTTTTAACAAAATTTTTATACATGTATGAAATGTAGATGCATTTTCTCTTTCCAGACAATAGCATTCAACTCGAGCATAGGCAAAAGAAAATTTCCAAGCTGTAAGCTCGTATAAAAACAAACAGTTAGAAAAAATTCCATAAACTGCATTTTCCCCTTGAAAGATTCATTTTATGGATATTTTCAACATTCGTACTTACTTTTTCTTGAGGAAACGACGCTATTTTTTAAATTTTGAAATATCTTGAGGGTTGTTTTCTTTTCTTCGGACTACGAACACACGTAATAATCGAGAAAATAATGTTCATTTATTTATATAAAGCGCATTTTACAGCACAAAAGTGCATTTAGATCTAAAATGAAGGGAATTAAGCAAATAAGCTATTTTTTATCATGAGAGTTACTTTCAGGTTATAAGAGAAGAGAATTGGTTTTTTTCGTCGATTAACATATTATTTGTAGTAAAAGAATTTTGGTATTCATACTTACTCTGACGCACAGTCTAGAGTAGTAATTTTTCTTTCTTTCTTTTTTTAAAATCTCGCTCGGTGTCAGTGACCAAATAAAATAAAATTTCGGAATAGTTAAAATAGTTAATGAATCTCCAGCGATTAATTCTGAATATTTAGACAAGTTTACATGTTTTACGGACACTAAGAAAACGTCAACAAGCTGCGGCAAGGGAAAAGATATTCTTAAATACAGTGTAATTTAAAAACTAATGTAGTCTTGTTGTTTATGCATTATGTATAGACGTAGTACTTAATAGGAAAGCTTCAGTAGATTGAGATATATAAAAAAAATTATATCTTTTCGCGAAAAATTAGTTTAGTGAGGAACCTCATGTAGTCACATTTCATACTTTGAAGAAGCACACCAGGGGCCAGTGGAGGGCTGACCGTTGATAGTTTGACATGGGTTTCAATCTCATAGAATATGCTTGCTCCATGGACGTTCTGAGAGTTTTTCTCAACTTTAGAAGGAACATGATTCAGTTTCCTTCCTTAGAATGTCCTCCTCGAAAGCATCCTTACTCTTTGGGAGAGGGACAGCCTTAGTGTACTTTACCGATCCATAAAAGTGAAGAAGGGTCTAAAGCGAGACAGAAAAATAAAAATCATGAAGTTAAGTATTGTTAGGTAAAATAATTTTATTTGCAATTTTGTTAGTTAGGAGAAGCCACTTGTCTTTATTGCAGCAGAATAATAGCTTTCCTACTCATATAAAATTAATTCCTTTTTAGCATTCCGGTTAAGAACTTTTAAAAAGAATCAAGTCTCTAATCTAGTAAGCACTATGTACTGTTCTAGGACTGCCAGTTTAAAAGCAGTTCTTTTGATTGAAAAGTCGACCTTGTTTTCGTTCGTTTGATTGGAGTTCTGAATTGTTCTGGGATCCGAATGAAGAAGAGGTGATAAAACTAATCTATTGAATTTGACCGAAAATGAACTTATAAGGTATTTCCCCCGCCTTCTTCGCATGCCTTCGTGCCGTAGTGGTCAGCACGCTCGACGCGTAATCGGGAGGTCCGTAGTTCGATTCCCGGCGAAGGCACTGCTCATTTTTTTTCAATACTTCTGCTTCTAAATAACCTAATGACTCTACAAACTAAGTCATGAAATATATTCGTACCTGAATATTCGAATTGGTTTTTATTACTAATATGTCGGCTCTAAAAATTTTAAAATATGAGCAGTTTTAACATATATAAGATCTAATGGTTATTAAAAAAAATCCTCTTTACTATTCTGTTTCACTTGGGAAATTTCCATTCATTTTAGGAATTTTTTTAATATAAAACAGTGATCTTAGCAACAGTATAGTTAGCAACAGTTTGCAATAACAATAAAAAAATCCACTGACACTTGCAAACTTAGAATATTTTATTGCGTCTTGTTATTTAGTTTTGATAAATATGTTTACTGAGTATGCAGGGCAAACACCGCAGACTAATTTACTCAAGAGAGGAAGAATATCTCCGTGTTCCCGTCGTTAAAAAAAAAAAAAAAAAAAAAAAACCACAGAAACATCTACGCAGCCAGCCTATTCGCTAAGATTCAAACCCCTTTTAAACAATACCACCTTTCTGGGGTACTTATTCACTTGGCCACTGCGAGGTGTTCTATAAATATGATGAGAGATCTTCAAGGTAAGTAAAAATGTAATTTGTCGATTTCACAATATTTTGTTGACGCATTAAAAATTGATAAATTTGATTTTATGTTCGATAGCCATGTATTTGATAATGGTCTAAGCTAAGGATCCTTTACTGATTCGTCATTTTACTGAAAAATATAAGGTTTCATTTACAAAGAGGTTTGCCCGAAGTCATACTAGGCCGACAGAAGGAAAAACATTTCTTGTTCGCGAAAATATAATAGCTCTTGAAGCCTTATATTTCCTTTGCAATACATTTTCAACCTTTTCATGCGCTATAGAAACACAACTTGAACTCTGTGGAAATAATTTCTGTCTTTCAGAAACTTCTGAAGTAAATAAAGGGATGATGGCTTTGACAGAAAAAAAATATCTTCTTTAGTTTTCTTATTCTAGATGGTGAATTCAAGTAATAAACTGCCAGTATAATTTGAAGCTTTAAAAAATACCCAATCAAGCATAATTTAAAATTATGTTTTTTAAATTGGAACTATATTTTTATACGTACGAAGCTTTATTTGATTTATTGCCACATAAAATGTAAAGTTTTGTAACCATTATAAAAAATACAATACCTCTAAAGGAGAAATGAAACGTCAAAGAAAACTGACAGATTTTAATTAAATTTAGTATGGGCGTAAGTTCATATAATAGATAAATATATATCATACAATCAGTTATGGTGCCCACTCATAACTGCACATAAGGTTAATCGGAGCAGGAAGTTTAAAATAGAGTTTGCGAAAGCGAATAAAAAACGAGGCTTCATTTTTGTAGACGATAATCTCGTGTGCACAGGGCTAATCTTGTGGATGACTTTTCGGAGAGAGAAGATATTAACCGAACAAATTGGCCAATCAGATCTCCAGACTTAAACTCTACAAAGCATGTTTGAAAGTCTCGTTTTTAGAGGGCAACTGCAACTGGCCTTCGCTCTCTCAGCACACTCCTGTACCGGAAAACAGCGCTGTTCCAGGAGTTCAACTGCCTGCCGCAGAGACTCATTAGCCGCTTCATTTCTATGTTGAAGTCCCGCTGTGAGAGTTATGACATTTTTATAATGAACCATACCATTATTAGCCTCCTTTTTGCTTGCTCGATTTTATAACTTCTGTTTTAGACCTGCCTGTTTCGATGAGCATTTCGCATGATCATGAGTGGATGCCACAACTATTTGTTTTTGTATTATATCAGCCTATGCCCATAGCAGATTTCATAAAAATCTGTACATTAGCTCTGAAAATAATCGAACATATAGGAAAACTCTCTTACTTTTGAACATCAGTGTAGTTAATTATGAATTACGTTAAAATATGGAGCTTCATGATATTTATAACTTTCTTTAGCCTAGCTACGAGTACCTCACCTACTATTGAAAATGATAAGAATAGTGTACTTCATGATGTTAAAAATAATGTCTATGTACACATTCCTAATTTTTTGGTCATTAACCTTTACTGTTATATAGTAGCGTTCATTGCATTAAAAGCTTTTAGTTAATTCTTATATGATATCTTAGGGAGATATAGAAGCTCAGGAATCCTCAAAAATATCTATCTCTCCTTGCTGGTGTGTAATAGATTACAGCAAAGCACCTAAGGGAAGTACTGTCTTCATGGAATAGGTTTTAAGGGAGAATGGCGGCTCGTATTTACACTGGTGAAATGCTCGTAAATTAAGAGAATTTACATGTTTTACCGAATTGCAGGAAAAGAACTGAACTGAAGGAAAAACTACTGCTTCTAGATAAAAGTGCACATCTTGTACAGCAAATACGTAAGTGTATAAGTGTGTGTAGCGGAGCCAGCAGAAAAGCAGACGTTATAAGCGCGTGAAGGGTAAGACGATTTGCGTTCGCTAGCACACCTCGGAGAATTTCTTCGTGTTATCTTGCAACAATCGGTTAAATTCACATCGAAACAGTAAAAATGAGTAGCCATCAACGTTTAGGTAATGAAATCAGGTGGCGAATTGTGGGGAGGATAGAGGCAGGCAGTCGCAAGTCCAGATATGCAGAGAGTTTAATTTGACGCCCAGCGACGTGTGTAACCTATGGAAACAGTTCCAGGATACTAGATCTATCGAGAGAAAGCCTGGGTAAGGTCGTCCAAGAGCCACGACGGCCAGAGAAGATCGGTATTTGTCCATTTTAGCCAGACGTAACAGAGGGGCTACAGCTTCACAGCTCTCTCGGAACCTGTATGCAGCCACAGGAACTCGTGTAACAAAGGTGACTGTTTCCGAAAGACTGAATGAGAGAGGGTTGTTTGCCAGAAGACAGGCTGTTTGCGTCCCGCTCACGTCTACGGACAAGAGAGTCCGGTTAGTAAGGGGCAAACAACATAGTGATTGGAGTACGGAGCAATGCGCGACCGTTCTGTTCACCGACGAGTCCCGTTTTTTAGCCTAAACACCAATTTTCGGCGTACTTTCGTATGGAGAGCGCAAAGCACCCGCTACCTAACCTCCAATGTCCGCGAAATCAATAATTATGGCAAAGGCGGTGTAATGGTCTGGGCAGGCATCATGTTGGATGGCCGCAGACCTCTCCACGTCCTTGTCAGAGGCTGTGTGATTGGTGTGAGGATAGGGATGAGGTCTTGGAGCCCTATGTTTGCCTTTTCCGGTGTGCAGTGGGCCCCGAGTTCATCTTACAGAATGATAACGCGAGGCCCCCATAGAGCTCTTCTGGTCGACGAATTTTTCGAGAGTGAGGATATTCGCCGGATGGATTCGCCAGCCAGGTCTCTAGACCTCAATCCTATAAAGCATGTCTGGAATGCTCTAGGGAGGGCAATTGCAACTTGCAACCCCCTCCGAGAACCATCCAGGAACTGAAAACAGCGTTGCTGAATGAGTGGAACCCATTGCCACAGGCACTGATAAACTGCCTTATTTCCAGTATGACATCACGCTGCGAAGCCTGGGTGTCTGTAAGAGGGGATCATACCCCATATTAACCCATTTCTTTTGTGTCTTCTGCAACCGCTGTTTCAGACCTTCAGACTCCCATGAATGTTACACACGAACATGTGTGTCTATTATAACTGTTGAATGCTTATTTTATCTGTATTATATCAACCTATTTTCACACCAAATTTTATTAAAATCTGTCCAATAGTTCTGGAGATCGTAGATCAAATATGAAAATTCTCTTAATTTATTTCATCAGTGTATATACACGAGGAAAACTACGTATCTTTCCTAAAGCTTTATCCAGTTTTTAAGCATTCAAGATAAGCATCAAAATTAAGAGTGAATAAAGTAATTTAGACGTTTGTAAAATATTGCGTTCTCCGAGTCCCATTGATAAGAATTAATATTTATATCTGATACTCCATTTAGATTCTATCTCTGTTGCATTAAAAAATGTCGACATCGAGGTGTTGGGTAAAATACAATTTTAAACGAATTCTTACTCGCGTAAAAAGAAGTCTCAAGAGATCAAATTCAGTTGCCTTTCTTGACATAAAACTGCAACTGAAGCAGTTTTTATGAACTATTTTGGATAGATCAGATAGTTACGTATCTTGTTTTGACACAATTATTAAATTATCGCTATTTTTTTATCAAAACTAATTAAACGTGTAAGGTTTATTTTAATTTTATAACAGTTCTTTTTTATTTTGAAAACCTTTCCTTTAGATTGTTGTTTCCCGCTTACTACTCCCTGCCAGAATGAGTTTTTAGTATGGCGTTGAATATAAATGAGGTATAAGGAAGGAGTATTTAAGGAAGATTCAGTTTACTTCAGTAGAAGAGCTTAGGAGTCCTTAGTGTCGCGTGTTCGCAGTTAGGCTACTTCGTTATTAAGCCAACTACGTTCGTCTGTATTGCACGTGCCTGTTGATAATCGCCGGATAATTTAATTAAATGCCAGCTACGTAAGTAGTTGTAGCTAGCTTCGGCTAAGTCAGTTTAGCTTAGTATTAGATTAGTTTCTTATTTTCTTATCTTGATTTAAGCCCAGGTGGAGGCTTTCCTGTAAGACCGAGACGGGGGGCATCTATTATTATTTCTTTGAGTGAATAAAAGGGTATTTTAACCCTTCTCTGGACTTTGTCGTTAAATACTTGAACTCAGCGATAAGTCGCTAAACAGTTCAATAGGTTCTTCTATGTTCAGCATAGACGAAATAGTTAGGAACATTATAAACGTTCCGCAAACGTTTTTGCTGTTTTCAGTGTGCTTTCTTTAGCGATTTGTTTTAATTACTATCAAAAGCTAGGCTTTAGCTCCAAACTTTCTGCCTAAAGTGAAAGTTAAAGAATTCAAATTTTTAAAAACTTATTATCAACTCTTCAATGGCGTGTTTTTTCTCCAAATTGAATTGGAGATTTAATTACATTTTGTTCATTTGCATTAAAACTACTATGAAACCAGTCATTGTTCAAGTACTTCCCCGCCACTATATTTCAATCACAAGATGTAATATCACTGAACTGCGCCGATTAATTTTGCTATGAAATAAACATAAATAAAAAATGCAAATACTTAAACGACTTCTTATTTTGAGTACTGAAATGTCCACGGAATAAGATTTGTTATGTTAGTTGTTTTAATATGCTTAACAACTTTAAAATACATGATAACATCTTTAAAAAACTAAAACTGTTATGTTTAGCATTGGTTTCAAAAAACTGTTGTCTTTAACTTACTGCAAAAGGACTAAAAGAGTAATATAAGCAGTATCAATTTTGTGTACATTCTTGTTCTGTATTTGCAGTTTTGTCTTTAAACTGGTAAATGTAGCCTTCTAAAGGGTCAGATATGATGCATATAACAAGAGAATAACTTATACATAACTGATAAAGTTTACATTAACACATTAACAGCTAGCCGATGCGTCTATTTATGATACATAAACAGCACTGTGTGTGATACACGTGCATACATTTCATATGAACGAAAAGAAGCTAATTGCGTATTTGATACCAGAGAATTGACATATTAACCGAAAATTTCATATTTCTTATTACTGACATATTTGCACATAATTTCATTGCCGATAATTTATATATTTGCAATTAATTTTGCTTATAATTTTATATCACTGATATGTCTGAATTCTTAACATTTTTACTTATTTACTTTTTTTTAAATCACTTTGTTGAGTGAATAACATGCATTTAAATATTCCGAAGCTTTAAACTCAGTAAACATTTCTACGCCCTAAACAAATAAAGTATAGGATAGCAACATGAAAGACATGAATGTCAGGCGATTATTAGAAGATAAATTAGAGCACCTAAGCACAAATGTGTACTAATGTGTACCTAAGTACACATATATGCTGTCTGTAAAATAATAATATCGTCTTTGTTCTTGACGCCGTCATGGACCCAAGCAAGCGTGATTCCTTCGAACAAAGTTTGATATAATTAATTCCTATTTCCACATTCTGCGCTTGTCATGCATTGCGTCTAAGTAGATAAAAACACGGATCAACAAGTAAAAGGAACTCGGCATCGCTCAATGGAACACGAATTTCAAATCTTCAAGAGAATTAAATTACTAGTTTCAAGCTTAAAATTTTATTAAATTATGAATAACTGTAATTGTCCCGAATTCAGAAAGTGAAATGACTCCTTTCATAAGATATGCTACCAAGAACAACCATCTCAGAAAAAAAAATCATAAATATGATGAACTTCCTGTCCACAAGAGGCACTGAGTTATGCAACACAGCATAGAATAGCATAAAAAATATATTATTTAAAACATTGTACGTAAGCAGACCTGGAGCTGTCCTCCATAGCATGTAAGTGCGAAAGGCACCAACTGTGAAAACATCAATGTATATTTAATGGAAAAAGAAAGGCACTGCTTGCGGTATTGCACCAATACAAAGCATTGCAAGCAACGCCTGGCAAAGTATCCTGTGAGCCCAGTGGGGTGTAATTATCTGGATAATTAGTGTTCCTGGAGAACACCCACATTGCCAATGGTTAATAAATAGGTGTCCACCACACTTTACCATATCCATATCCACACTATTTTATCCGACTGAGTTACATTGTATGCCTGGCTGTTACAAAATGCGAAATGAAGTAGAATTTTATTAACAGATTAGCGCGTTATCGATAGTAATATAGTACTTAGTTCTATTTTTGTTCCTCGTGTGCTTTGCCATAATCTACTAAAACAAAACAAATTTGGTAGGTTTAAATTGAAAAAATTAATCATTAAGGACGCTTATGATTTTCCGTGGCTTCCATTAAGTACTTCCAGTCTGTCATAAGGTAATTGGCCAAACTGTTACATTTTACCAATTGATTAGAACTTTTGTTTCAAAAGAAAAAAATGTTAAAAGTGTGATATTTGCATTCCGCTATTTCGTAGTTACAAGCACAAAACGTCTTATCATGAGATAAATGTTTACACTAATTATTCGTTCATTTACTGCATATTATCCAATACGTCTCTTTATCTGTATTATTCTATATTCCGATGCTATCCAAAATATGTTCGTGAATAGCTTTAAATTTTGCGGCATGATATACAAAACAAGCAGCAGTTTCAGATTATGTCCAGGAGAAATTTCGCCAAGAGAGTAGTCTGTACACCACAAATTATTTATTAAATTTATTTTCATCCAGTACATGTTACAAAACTTTATTATCTAATTATATGCCATTGCGAAATGGCTGAATTAACGTAGCTACAAGTTTTCCCTCAAAGATTGAAAAAATATATTGAAATTATTTTCTCGTTTTAGTATTGTTTCTAAAGCTAAAATAAATACTTGGGAATTTTAGCAGCTTCAGTGGTTAGCTGACAGTCGTATAAAAGCAGAGATATGTAAACACTAGGAACAAAAGGTATTAAGACCTTTATTTGCATAAAGTAAATATGAGTTCTGCCTCGAACATACTCTGGCAGTTTTCTATTTGCTTCAAGCAAACCCAAAGTTGTATTAGGAATTCAAGACAAATAAGTTCCTTCTCAAACAAATAAAGTGCAGAATTCGTATCTGACCTGTTACAGTAAACTGTCCGGAACTTCTACATTGAAATAATATCATAGCAGAATGTAACACAATTTGACTAAAATAATACAGAGCATTTTATTTATTTTAATTGCATATGCTTTGGGACAGCTATTCCATTTTAACTGAGCTTTTGATCAATAACACTCCCTTTCTCTTTATTTGTTTTAAAGTAATTATTTTGTTCTTCACCTCACTTCTTTTAAAAGCACATGCTAATAAGTGGAGAGTTATAGAATAAGCAATCAAAAAGTTATTAAAATCTGTAGATAATTAAAGTATGTTTCTCGCATATTATATGATGTGTATGAACTACTTAAAAATCTTTTTTCATATACATGTTTGGACAAGTGAAACATGCATAATTTATGTTCATACAAGCCCTGAAAACATTTCTCTCTTTCGAACACGCACGTCTACTTATGTTGCATTCAACCTTAAGATTACAATTGTATCTGCAAAAAGCTTTTCATAGGTTCTTGCTCTAGTGAATCTTATAACAGTGTATCCTTCCGTCGTCCATTCTACATAGTGCCACTACAATGAAATACAATGCAGGAGCTTCACAGTGCTATGCAGTGAAAGGTTTAAAAATACACCATTCCATTTGATTAAAATCTTACAGAACAGGAAAAGAATACTAGGCAGAAAACTTGTAGAAATAATTTAGACAACTATGGCAAATTTCTACGCAGTAAGGTAAGGAAAAAGGTACAGGAAGAAGTCAGAAGATGTTTACTGATAGAAAATTTTGAAAAGATGATACATATTAAACTGAGCGTACATTATAATATATGTACTGGGAAATAGGTAAATTTGTTAAAAGTATCCGATTGCATGTAATCTATACGAATCAAGTAAAGTTATCATTCACTTAAAAAACACATTTCATTAGAAGTTTTTTTTTGTTTTGTCAATTTTATGTTTTAATATTCAGTACCAATATATATTTAAGGAAGAAACTGGAAAACAAACTGGTGTTTACTTGCAGTCGTTATTCGAATTATAGCAGAGTAACACGGATATCATTCAGAAAATATTTTTTCTTTGCTTAGAAATGTGTATATAATAATTATACACTGATGAAACAAACTTGAATTTTCCATTAATAATTGGAAAATAATAGTACTTATTTTTTTCATTAAGCCAGTTTTCGGGAGAATTTAAAGAAAAGGGCTAAGTGAAATTTTGCACTGACTACATTCCTAAAATTTATGCCTCTTGTTTTCATAATTTTTTTTAGGTTTCGTTACGGCGTTTTTAAGTTTCGTTACAGGTATTTGCCTAATAGAAGGGATATCTTATTGGAGGATTTTTTTAAAGAGACTGACTAGTAGTCCCGTTACACATGGGACAAAGCACGAAAACTTGCACCGCAGTTAGCCCGTTCGCTTGCGTTCAATCCTGGGACGAGGTGCTGGTATGCATGATTCACAAGTGCACATCAGTATCGCCACTGAGGGAGGGGTTTCAAAAATGAACCAGTGAGCTTCTCTTGCTCTTGTGACTCTGAATATTTGAAACTGTGCATATGAGCGCATGTTGTTGTTTACGTTTTATTTTGTATTTTTTTAAGTTTATTTAATTGCAAAAACATTTCACTTTCATGAAATTTATCACGCACTGATATTCGAATTAATGTTCGTGGCATATTATTGCTCTTTATATCGAGAAAACGACTCCAACTACAATTAGCCTCAAATATTATGCATTCACTAGCACCTGGGGATAAAGGGAGTTCAAGTAAGCAATTTTTTTATTGATCTGAGAATAAGTGGAAGTGCTACAATGAATCTAGAATTTTCTTATCTCATTGCTTCCATTCCTTTGATTTTGAAAGTGTTGTAAGATCTGTCTCTTCTGTTCCGCATACACTCAACTAGATCCTATAATGAACCTGGCAAATTCTCGCACATGCGTGAATGAAATAACAGCATAGAACAAGGGAGAAAATAACCCTTTATTAATTCCAACTAACAACAGAAAGGCACGATGTTCGTGCTTTACAGTAACACGTCAACTTACGGTGAAACTTAGAATAGAAATTAATTGAAAATTTAAATAGAATAGTGCTGGATTAGCATGCTAAAGTATGGCTAACTTAGGCTGACTTAACAAACGAAATGGCCAAGAGGCGTACTCGCGTAACAGCGGGATAGCAACGGAACGTGCGCTAGGTAGCGAAAACACGTTCTGAATAAACTCAGAGATTCACCCGTTTAAATACTCACTTCACTTAATCTCAAATTTTTATCCTGAATGCGAGGAGAAGTTGAGGAGTTCAGGAAAGGTATCAAACTTGAAATAATTTGTTATACAAAATAAGAGAAACCCTACAGTGTAAGATTCAAAATATGTATTGCGTATTATCCGAATATAGCTATCGTTAACATTAAAAGTTATATGAGAATAAATTAAATCTATATACATTGTGAATAAGATAAATTTATTCCGTTTGAAGAGTATTTCTTGGACAGGCAATACATTTAAGAGTGAACAGTTATTAATATGAAATTTGGCATACTAAATGTAAAAGAATACAAATTAAGTAAGTTAACTTTGAATAAAACTGAGCATTGGCTATTATTATACAACATCTTTTTCATATAGACTGTAATAAAAATCCTAAGACCTTCTACTATTTACATATATAATTATGCTTACGTCTGATCTAAGTTCGCACTGAAAAGTTTCGTAAGAAATTCACGATTTTTTAATTATTTTGTACGGGAGATTGTGTGGTAAAACATTTTCAAATTTCTTGCTTAAAGCGCGGCTGTGAAATGACAGAAATATTACTGAAAGCCAATTGGTCCATTCTAAAAACCGCTCCCTCGGTGGCGATACAGATGTGCACTTACGAAATATGCTGCCAGTATTCAGCAGTCTTAATCGTTCGGCCACTACTGGGGATTTCAGAAAAGCGGAACAAATTGGCAGAATATTTATCTTACATTAGAATAACTTCAAAATAAAGTGCGAGCCTTTATTTATTGAAACAGGATTTACTCGAATATAAGACTACCTATTTTTTGCTACATTTTTTTAATTCCAAAATTTTCTAGGTATTATTATAGAATCTTTTGATGAATAAAATTACAGTCTGAGAGGCGGGAGTCTAATTATCATACTTCAGAGTATAATTGAGCTGTTTAAATATTAAATAAACTACACGAGTAATTATCCTATTTATAAACCATGGAAGTAGGAAATAAGAGGAGAGGCTTCGAAATGGTTTTTCCCATGCACTGCTTTCAAGCGATGGCGCACCCTTCTTGGACACCAAAACATTCAGTGACTTGTCATTAAGATCAATAAGCTTTGACATGATCGGAGGTAAACGTTTTGTAATTGCGTCGTAAATACACTCATAGATGTATATATTTTGTTTTTCTACAAAGAGATTTCAGAGTCCAAAGAATGTGAAAGGATACATTTTTAAGCAACATTTCATTCTGAACGGAATCAAATGCTGCACTTTTCACAGAACAGAGTGCTTAGAGCAGTTTTAATTTAAATGACATATTTTAACAAGTTTTCTTTAATTACACCAGAAAGAAAAATTTAAAGTATTCCATTTTATTCGATTAACGATTACACAAATCAAAATTAAAGTTTATTGTATTAGTAATGATAAAATTAATCATTTTCTCTTTTCTATTTACGGAGCTTCTTTCTGAAGTACTTTCGCAAATATGAGACGATTTTTAACTTCTGAGGCATCTTTTAAATGAAGAATCACACTTTATAATTAATGCTCTGTTCCTTTAATTTCAGATTAGAGTACCTTTTATTTTAATAGTGAAATGTGTTAGATATTGCTGCTGATTCCCGTGTTCTTAACTTTCCACGAGTATTTCTGAAATGGATTAAAAAACGGGTGGTTTTTTTTTTAATATTATTTAAAATTTGTCATTGAGTTACTATAAAATGATAGGAAATAATTCTTTTAATACTTATCAATTTTTTACCCTTAATTTCAAGCACACACATTCTAAAAATTCCACTTTACTATTTCCTGAAGTCCGCATCTCATAGACTGTGCTTTATAACACCTTTTAACAGACCGCTTTCCAGTACGAACAATTCTTGCTTAATAGTTTTATAAATATATTTGTCAACAGAATTTAATTCATGTTTACAATTAAATGTTAAGATTATTACATATTTAGATAATATTTATAATCATTAGGATATTAGGTATATTTAATAACTAGATATATTTAAAATTGATAAGATATATTAATATAAGATATGTTCACATTAATAAGATAACATATTTAGATATATTTAATATTAATAAATATTTACGCATTTTGCTAAAGGCAAATACAGGCTTTTTGCAAGGACATGCATTAACACATTAACACCCGTATATATTTAATGTTTTTCATTTTCGGCATGTGCAGATCTTTAATTTCTATGCATTCACTATATTTTCCGAGTAAAGTAATTTGCAATAATTTAGCATATATCAGAATATATATTTTTGCATAAGAAATATGTACAAATATGAATTGAATGAAAATTGCATGCATTATTTTTATACGCACTCAAAGGTCAGATTTCTGCAAAATTTCTCTTCAGAAACATTTCTCTCCTTTACAGGATTATAGGATTTAGAGGTAATTCCATTTTTCAGTTAAGATAAATAAACCCAAAGCGATTATTTTTCAATTATATAAAAATAAAATGATGAATTTGAAATGAGCAACTATTATGCCTCTTCCCTAAAAATTTTAGAAAAACGTCTATTACATTATCAATATGGATGCTGAAAAATGTATTTTATTTAACACATTTTGATATTTGGAACATAAAAAAAAGTATCAAATACAGTATCAAGAGTATCGAAAACAGTATGCAAATTTTTACGCTTATACCAGTTAGTTATAAGGAAATTGAGTTTATGAAAATGTAGTAGCTCTTTAAGTTTTGTGAATTAATATTGAATTTCGATTGAAAATAACACGGAAAAGTAATTTATGTCAATAAATTCGTTTTTGAATGTGTACGCAAATTTTGCATGCAGAGGTATGGAACATTTTGCATTTGACATTAAAATTTTCGTTCTGCAGTAATTATATAAAAACTTATATTCGATATTTGCAAACCTCTTTTCCTCCTAAGCATTCATTGTTGAAACTTTTTGACAAAATTCTATTAGCTTTGAATAACTTCATAATTAAGAGACCATATCTTGGGCAAATACTTAAGGAAGTAAAGGCTGCCATCTTTGAGTACACTGTATCAATGTTTAACTAAACAAAGCAAAGTAAGTATTTACAGAAATAAAACCTGTAGTTACCCTTTTCGAACACATGTATATAATTTATTCAGGACAAAAAGCATTATTATAATGCTTATGCTATTGAATGTACAAGTATAAAATAATCAAATCTAAAAAAAAATGTCAAATGAAAACCCTATATTCATATCATAATGCACGAGAATAATTGATTAAAAAAAACTAGAAGGAAAGAAAAAGCAAAGAAAAACTGAAGCAAACGGTTTCCATAATGAAACTTTATTGAAAATTTATTTTAAACTAGAAGGGGAAATGCAAAGGATTTCTAGGATAACAAGCAACATAAAACGAATGGCACTTCAGATGCTCGTAGATGTCATTACTAACAGCAAAAAATTGAGCAAACAATAGCCTGCTGAGCGATGAATCTCAATTTAGCTTCCTAGTCATTAGTCTCTGATGCCAGAAATACTTTAAGAAGGAAATGTTATTGATATTTATTGCTTTGAGGAAAGAATTTCTGAAACCGAAAAGAAAATGAAATGCGGTTTTTTTTTAAAGTACACAAACCCCCCCCTCCTCCAGACCGTAAGATCTATTTATGTCCTTAAAGCAGGGTTTCTCAACCCCCCCCCTCTTCCGCTTAGTGTCACTAGAATTCTGATTTGCTTCTAAATATTGTTATACTCCTATAACACATGATCGTTGTTTCAAAAATCTGATTTTTAAACTCGTAATTGATAAGAGAAAAAGAATTTAAAAGATAAATAAGGTTAATTAATAAATGTATATTTTCAATGAAACTGCAATAGTTGCCTACTTAAAAATAAAGCGTATTAAAACTTTAATGTTTATGAACTTGCAAGATTATGCAAGAAATACCAAAGTAAAAACAAAAACGGCTGCTTATGAAGTAATCATAGTTCCCAAAATGATAGCCTTTTAATTACTTTATAAGGTATTTTCTCTCTCCTTTCTGCACGCCTTCGTGGTGTACAGATTAGCAAAGTCGGCGCGTATTCGAGAGGTTCAGGTTCTAGCTCCGGCGACGGCACTGTTCATTTTTCAAGGTCTTCCACATCAAACATAACCTAATAGCCTCTACAGTGTGGCACGAACTAAAAAGTATTTTCTCCTTCTTTCATGCATATCTTCATGGTGTAACGGTTAGCCCACTCGGCGCGTATTCGAGAGGTCCAGGTACGAGTCCCAGTCGAGGGTATTGCTCATTTTTCGTATCTTCTGCTTCAAAACAACCTGATGACGCTACAACTTAAGTTCTGTGAAATTATTACAATTCAGAAGCATTCGGAAAGTAATATTTATATGCTTCATGCATTATTAATCATATAATTTATATACCATCAGGATTAAGAAATAAATCCATTGTAAAATGTCAAAATTAATGTAAAAAAGAAGAAAAAAATCTATTCTGGCTTTAAAACGTAGTCATTGCGTAACTAGGACATAAAACTTCTAATAGTGGATTAAGAGAAAGATCCTATGACATTTTTTTCTAAATTTTATAAGTCGCTATTTAAGAAGTACTTTCGGAAACAACTTGAAAAGAGGAATAATTAAATAATGGTGATTTTAGGAAAATTGGGATGCCGCGTTTCAACAAAAAGGAAACCGCGTCTGGCCAAAAGACATTTTACTGCACTGAGGGACAATAAGAATTTTAAATTCAACATCCACTTAACATATGACTAGTATCACTTCCTTTCATTTACGATATAATTTTTAAAAGAGTCTTGCTAAGTGCAATATAATACTTCTGAATGATTTCACGTATTTTTTGGGTTGTAAAAGTATAAGATATTCAAGTTTATTCTGCGTTGAACAATGAACGGAAATCACTTTTGTTTTTTAGCATAAAACTTTTAAAATGACGAAGATAATATTCAGAAAAGAGTTAAGATTTCGTTAAATTAATTCTTAAAAAGAAAGGTCAGCAAAAAAGAAATTAAAAATTCTAATACGTAAAGAAGAGAGCATACTTTTCCGAGAAGGAAACCAACGTGAAAAGGCTTTTCCTTTTCCTTCTTCATTTTATGGCTTGTTAGGAAAAATGTCGTGAGATCGAAATCAAATCCTCTTCAGTACCTCAAAACTGAATTCTCGCTGCCAAACTTTTCTCTTTATTCTCTTCGAGGCAAGGAAAATTTGAGCAGATTTCTAAATGTCAGAGGATGAGTGCGTGCTGAATGCTCTTCAGGAAGAGTGAGTGATTGCTGAAACGGGCAAGATAAAGAAGAGCAATTTAATTTCTTCCCTATCACTGTTAACCAGGCAAGAAGGAAACTATTTCCAGTGTGAATTAAGATAATTGAAGCAATTCTTATTAAGAATTCTGGCAGAACACGGATATTCCTTGATCAAGAATTTATGCTTTAACGATGCTGTATCATGTAATATAGTATTTTCTTTCGTAAAATAACTCGACAAGCTATATCTAAACTAGAGAATTTTAATAGACGATTACAGCATTATACTGAAATAAGTGATCCTTTCATAAAAATCTTTTAAATAAACCTGGAAGAAAGAAAGCGCTCTGTCATTGTATTTTCTACCAGTAAATAAATAAGGCTGTAGAGACATTGACATTTTTTGGAAGCAGGAGACATGAAAAACGAGCAGTGCTCTCGTCGGGGCTCGAATCCTGGATCTCTAATAGCGCGCCAAGTGTGCTACCGTTACATCACGAAGGCATGCAGAAAGAAGGGAGAAAATACCTTATAGGGCTTTTATTATTATTATTAACTACAAGGTAAAATTAAGATTTTCTTTGACTTATGGTTTAACAACTGTCGAAATTTCATTTAATAAAGTGGAGTACATTTTAATTAAGTCAAAACATGTGAGGGCTAAGTGTCTAGAAATGACTTCATGAACGGTTTTCTAAGGAAAACTGGTTCGTATTCACGGCACATATATTTGGTTTGTTTGATTAGAGCAAAGCACTCGAAGGCTATCCGCCTATGGGAAGAGATAGCTTCGTTGAGAACTTTCTAGGAGAATCTGGTTAATATCCACGTTAAACATGTGCAAAACCTTGAAAATTCCCATCCAGGCAACCCGTTTGCTGGGATTTGAACCCTGAACTGAATTACCAGTGTTCAGAGAAGTTACTGCTCTGCCACTAGGGTGTCTTTACATGCTACAGGAAAAATACGCGAAGTCCATATGCCGTCAGTCAGTTTGCGGGATCTGAACGCATTTCACTTTACTATCATTTAGCAATCTTATGCTCTCAATCATTGGTGAACTAGAACCATTGGTGGCCATACAGAGATGCAAAAAATACTCAGATTAGTATGCTTAATTTCAATTAAAATTTAGTATTTTTTATAGAAATCTTGCACATAGCTTTCACATTTTTCGGATACTATATTTTCGAATCAAGTCACCTATATTCTGTAGGCCACACTTTCATGAAGGTCCAAAGAGAAATTTATTTGCGTTTTTTTGTTTCCGAATTAATACAAACAGAATTAGTACAAACTTTACATATTAGTTTTACTTACAGCTACGGGAACGTGCTGAATCGAATAAAAGTGAGTGCAGCTCCTCCTAGAGGAAAATTAAGGAAATGCTACAAGAGTTACTCTGCAAAGAAGCGAGAAAAAACAAAGTGCTGAACTGCCGAGTCTCTTAATTAGTAGCATAAAGTGGCATCCAGAAACGCATTAGCGCGAGATTTTTATTAGATTCACATCATATTAAATTTAATCAACTACCGAATATGCTACTTTGACACAAAAGTTATTATTAGGAAGTTCTGCCATATTTAATGATATTTAATGTTACACGTGATGAACAACCATGCTTGTTCAAAATTTGAGATACTTGTTGGGGTGAGCTCTGCTTATCGTCTCTTTGCTCAGGCTTGAAATACTAAAGCAGAGAGCCTCCTCCTTATATCCTACTTTCTAGTACTAGACCCGGTTTGTCTGGCACTAGAGAGGGACGTTGTAAATCGTTTTAATAGCTGATCGAGGTACAGATAGAAAACTCTTAGTACACAGCTTAGAATCGTATCTGTCATTACGACCATATTTGCCATAAAATATTATTATCTTATAAAGTTGATTGGATTAGTTGTTGCAGACTTTATACTGTGAGGTTCCGCTGATACGCTAGAACTTCTATTGCTTGCCCATTGTAAAGAACTACTTCTAAATTTCCACCATGTCTCGCGGGGCACCCTGTGTTTTATGTTTGAAAAACAATAATTTCATGAAAATATATGATTTTACTGGAATAAGGAGGAAAATAAATACGAACCTACAAAAAAAAAAAACTGAAGGAAATCCATTAATAAAATGCAAATGTAGTGTGGGTTCAAACTTATTTTATTTCAAATTAGAAAATAAAGAAAAGCACATACTAATATATTAATTACTAATACAAGAAAGTGTATTTCTAAATTGTGAAATATCTCATTCAGTACTGCCTTAAGTCATTAGCATGCTATTAATGACATATCTGATTATTAAAATTCTCTGAAAACTTATTAAAATTTGGCATGTATTCTGATACAGAGCACATGTCAGCACGACATTGTTTTTTACATGCTGTGGAGTCAACATATTTCTATATTTGCTTTTTATTATTTTCAGTTGTGAAGAAAGAAGCCTATTCATAGAGGTATGTTCACCTAAAATATTCTTTTACTGATATTGCGCACCAAGTATGTTTTTGTAAGACATTTAGTAGGGTCCATTATTTCAAAAGCTTCATCACTTTTATTTTCCGTGCTTTTGAGTGTTGTATGAATTTACGAAGTGCTCGAAGTATTCGAGTAGTCGAATGCACGAAGAATAAAAATCTCGAATTCAGTATCCGATTTGTCAGAAAAGCAAAGTTAAGTCACTTCTGATACGTATAATTCCAAGAAAGGAGTTTTTATGAACAACAAAATGGGTTCCATAGAAAACATCTCTTGGAATCTTCTTTTAAATTCTGAGCCAAGTAACAGAAGGTTTCAAACATGCTTAGATGGATCATACTCGATAAAATAACGGCCTGGAATAAGAGTAAATAACGGATGTACAGTAAGGGCAAATAACAGAAAATGCTGACAGTCATTCTCCAATAACTTGTTCTTCCACAAATCAGTTTTAGCCGAAGAAGCAGGTATTGAGCTCACCATTTATAATGCGTGTTTTTCTTTCCCTCGCAACGTGGTATTTAAGTCATTGAGCTTTGCAGTGATATCGGCTTAAAATACCACGTCAGCAAGCCACTCCCCGTCATTCAATTTTGGGTCATAACTGTCTTTGGATATGAAAAGTATTTTCATCTCCAACAAATCTTGTTAAAACTTATCAGGCCCCTTCCTTCTGCATGGTAAACTACACGCCTTTGCAAAAAAATCGAAGGACCATGAAGGAAGTGATTGTTTTTGATGAAATTGAATATGTGTATAGCTCATACACAGATAATAAAATGATTGAAAAATTAAGGTCATAGTACCTGTTTACGGCTAACAATCGCCCGTTGAGTGTTCAAAGTAGTAGCTGGTCGAACCGCCCCTGGCGGCAATGCATGCTTGAAGTTGTCGAGGCAAGGAGTAGTAGAAGCTCCTAATGTCATCTTGCGACACATTCTACCAGGCATTCATCAGTTGTCGCTCCAGATCTGCGATATTTTGTGGTGCCCGAATTTGACGGCCTACCATGTTCCAGATATGCTCGATCGGTGAAAGGTCTGATAACCTTGCTGGCCAAGGAAGAGTATCAACCTCACGGAGACAGTCCAGAGATATGCGAACGGTATGTGGCCTAGCATTATCTTGTTGGCAAATGGCCCCAGAATGATGTGCCATGAAGGGTAATGCAACAGGCCGCAGGATGGTATTAACATATCGTTGAGCTGTTAAAGATGTACGGTGAAAGACTAAAGATGACCTGCTGTTATAAGAAATAGCTCCCCACACCATCACACCAGGGGTTATGGCTGTATGTCTTTGTAAAACAAAGGCTGATTGGGACCGCTGGATCCGTCCTCTCCAGACACGAACACGGTAGTCATCTGCTTCAGTGAAGCAGGATTCGTCGCTGAACACTATACGATGCCAGTTTGATGGCACCAATGACGATCGGCTGCGACACCACTCCAGATGACTCCCCCGATTTTGTGGGGTCAAAGGCAAACGTCTTAAAAGCGTCTGTGAGTGTAACCCCGCCTCAGACAAACTCCGTGAGATGGTGGGCGGTACCACGGGAGGTATAGACGTAGCTGTATTGCGTTGAATAGTCGACAATGATACCGTTGGGGCACTTCGGGCCTGGCGGACAATCATCCTATCTTGCCTCGGATTTGTGCAGCTTGGCCTTCCATAGCCTTTATTTCGTCGGTAATTTTCTTGTAGCAACCATTACTACCAACATCTTTGCACAGCAGTGTCTGTTGACCACCCAGCTTCCCGCAACCCTACAATGCGACCACGTTCGAAGTTGTTTAGTTGTCTGTAAGGTCTTAGTTATCGTCGTAATGGCATCTTTAGTTGCTTCTTTGCGGAATTACAATGGCAGCAACAAAAAACGCCTCTGTTACTGATTTTATACTTTGAGAATTGCGCACTAGAAATGCGCGCTATGATCGCAATTCCTGTTTATTTGTCTTGAAACTTTGATCATTTGCATGCTCGATCAAGATGTTTTTGCATACCAAATTTTGTCACAATCGCAAGAGTCCTTCTTGTTGCTTAGATTTTTTTTGCCAAAGAGTTGATATCACTATACTCGCTATCTAGTAGCTCATCAAGCAAAGCTTTAAAAGTCAATGATTCAAAAGCTATCCTAGGATTTACAATGCTTACAATAAGTCATTACGTGATTGAGGTTGAGCTTTTTAACGCCAAATTTTCTTTATAGCCCAATAAGAAAGAGATCAATAAACTAATAACAGCCAATAATAGAGCCCAATGAACCCAATATTATTCCCGATCATAACTTGAGCACCATCACTTGTGACTGCGATGAGTTTTTTTATTGGTACGCTCTCTTCAGTAATAGAGTTTCTAACTGTGTCATAGTATGTGTGTTTCCCACGAGTGTTTTTTTGCCAATCAACATAGTCAACATTGCTTTCTTGAAGGAGAAATTAGGAAACATATTTATCGTGAACATCAGAAGTTACGGTGGGTTAGTAACATCAAACTGCAGGGAAAAATACGCACATTTTTCCAAATCAGATCTCCTTTTCCCGTAGATGTCGTTGGCGATATCTTCCACACGTCATGCCATTGTGTTTCGCGGCAGAGGCACATCTTTCATAGCTGAGATTATTTCATTTTTATTTTTAAATTCATGAAATAAAGACTCTAATATTGCCATAGCTTCCTTCATGCATGAACGTAACTTACTTTGAAGGAACTTCTATGTGATTTTTAGCTTTATTTTTGAGGGTAAAAGATTGCTTTGTTGAGATTTCAGAGAAGATTTCAATATCTAACTTCATATCTACGTAAAGCAGACCTGAATGGATATTTACCGTTGAAATCCTTATAAAACAGTGTTATGATGACGTTCAACATTCTGCGCTGTAATACCGCTACTGAAGCATTGCATAATAGACAAACTGCTCTTTCGCCTACTTTTGTAAATAACAGCTATTCCTTCCATTCGTTATTGAAGTGGCCATTTTTTTTCCTCTTTGATGGCCCTGGCACGCCACTCATGTCGACAAGTAAACCATAAAATATACGAAATAAGATATAAGCGTTATATTCGAAACTCGCCAGACGCAGCGTAGTATAGTAGCCGTTACTACGAACTTTCATTAACTAATTTCAACTGAACTAATGACTGACGATAGTCGACCGTATGTCCGAAAGAACGATTCATCGTTTGCGCAAACGCACAGAAGAATATGCATTATTTCGTACCTAGAAGTTTGTAAGTTCTTTGACGTAGAGCGCGCAGCAGCGAACAGGGCTTATGTTAAAGTAAGCACTCTAATCCTAATCCACACTGCAGATAAAACCGCGGAAACGGGATAGAGTGAAGGTAAGTTTTAGTAGTAAGAGAATATAAAGCATTAAGAGGTAAACACAGGCGAGTAGGTGAATACAAATGCGACGTATCATTGTACCTCTTTTATGGTTGCTTTTCACATTAGGATTAAAGTCTTTATCTCAAGGCGATAATGTGATTATGGCTGATGAGCGCCTAAAGATAGGATTGCGGATTACCAGGCGCCTGCGAGCCACCGGCTGGACATTACTGATTTAACGACTGGATTTCTCAGTTTAAAGGAAGCCTGTAGAAGCTACTGTTTGAGGTAATGTCATTGAGGCATATTTTTTTAATTATGATTTATTTTAATTATTTAATTAAGATATGCAATCTTCCCGTGCATCACAGATGTACAACATGGGGCTTACAAAACTGAGTTAAATAAAACATTAAATATTACATGCATGAATAAAACGAAGAAAAGCAGAGATCAGCACTTTGGACATCACGAAAATAGATAAATTCACTGGTCAAGTCATGCCGAATCTTTTCAAATCGTTCTGCAAGCATAGTCTAGCGCCATCGAAGCTACGGCAGCACAAAAATTAAATGTTCCTCATCTTGAGGTACTTTTTTTAACATTCATGTAAATTATTTGATCTTAGATTGAAGGGGAAAAGGTAACTTGCAAATTTACCGTTGCCAGAGGATGCTGTCCCATTATCTTTGATCCATTTAACAGCAAGATAAATACAGCGAAGTTCTGCTAGAAAACTGCATTCATTCCGTATACGGTGTTTAAGACAGCAAACCTCAGACTGGTCCTCAAAAAAGAACAAATGCAAAGGCAATATTATTGTTCATTTTGCTGCCATCTGTAAAGAACACCATATGAAAACACATTTCAATGGGCTCTTTATAATTGCTGAAATTTATGGGCTCTAAAATAGCTAGATGAGGAATATCGAGGAAGGAGACATTTCCATTTATGCAGCCTTCCAAAGTACCAGTTGTCAGTGGCCTCGAAAATATTATTCTTATATTCAGTGTGTCAGGACTGAGTGTTCGGTGCATATTCTTGGCAAACATCTTTGTGAAACTCCTTAAGTCCTGATCTTGAACAGGGAGCTGAATGCAGCTATGTTCGGTAGTAGGATACTGTGATTAAGTTGGAGAATAACTGCACTTGAAAAGGATTTAAAATCCTCTTTTATTAAATCAATATTATTTACAACCACTTCCCAACTCGGGAGGGATACAGAAATTTATTAAATCACTATTATTTACACACTTCCCAACTCGGGAGGGATACAGAAAGTAAAAGACCGCATTTGGGCCTAACTTAACAGTCAAATAAATTTGAACTAAATTTAAAATAAATTAAATTAATCTTTGTTCACAGAGCTATACGCGGAGTTGGCCTCTAACTAAAAGGTGCGTAGCAAGAATTACTAATACTAGCGCACTTGGATCTATTTCAATAAGCAAATATGTAGCAAGCACTATGGCTTAGAATTTAACTGCTAGCTGGTCAGGCCAACGTCGAATTGAATGACCGTGATCTGAGACTAAAAGCTCTCTCACACTGAGAGGTTTCTACCTTTTGCTTAAGTAGAACTTGGCTCCACTTCAAATTAGCATAAAACTGAAAACGCGCGCTTCTTCTAACGGGAAGTTGAAACTGAGAAGAGATAGAAAGATTTAAATTAAAATAAAACTTTGTTAGTTTAACTAAAACCTTACAAGTGTATTAACCAATAGGCGGAACTCCTGCAAGAACAAAAGTAGCCTCATTAAGATTCTATAACCACTAATAATGCGAAGAGGGATTCTCCGTTGAATCTTTATAATATTTTTTTTTGTTAACCTTCTTTGCAAGAGCATATCCCCAATCTCGAGAGACGTAGGAAATGAAAGGCACAATACACTACTTAAACATCCCTTTCTTGACTTCATAGCTTACACCAAAAGTATTTTTGACAATTCGGTGAAAACCATTAATAATTTTATTTTACATTTAGTAGAAAAGAATTCGATGTGCTTTTCCCGTGTTAATTTTTGGTCAAATATGGCACAAGATACTTAACACTTTCTACAAATTCCAACAGAGAATCATCGAGTATCAAAGGAACAATATTTTGTTCACCAAAAAATTCTGGAAACAAGCCTAGCTTTACTTTTTGAAGGACTGAATCTGAGTTTATGAGGGATCGCCCAAGTGGAGACAAAATCCAGCACTGCTTATACTCTCAAAGGGATATTTTTAAAAATATTTTTCAAAGTATTTCCTCAGAAAATTAAAAGTAAGCTGTCTGCAAATGTAATTTTTAAACAGTTTTAAGCGGGTTATAAATATTATGGGGTATACCAGTGACTTTTAGAATTTTTAAGATAGATGATAACCATGCACTATCAAAAGCATTTGCAATAATTAATGTATTTTGTTTTCTCGCAAATAATTACAAATACAGTTTGCATGAAAAAGCTGCATTTTTTATGAGTAAAATTTATGTTCAAATTATCGCTTTTTTAAACTTTTGTAGAGTTTTAAAATTTATTTATATTATATTTGTTAACAAAATTATATTAAAAATTAATATTAAACTTTTCAGTCGAAGTATAAGATTGCAATCTGGAATTTGTAGAGAAATGTGTCATATTTTGTCACATTCAAATAGGTAGACGCTTTTATATCATGATAAAATTCTCAAACGAGAGTCAGTTTGGTTTCGTTTATGCTGTTACAGTAAAGCTTAAAGGGTATCTGCCTAATGGAAGTGATGGAGGAACTTTCGAGAGCAAATTGTCTCGTACACACGTTACACGCGAGAAAAGCCACGGAAGCACCCCTGCAGCCGGCCCGTTCGCGGGATTCGAACCTCGAACCGAGCTACCAGTGTTTAGCGATTTTACCGCTCGGCCGTTTGTGGGCTATAACGGGAGTCAGAAATCCCCAAACAAGAACATCTGTTCAACGTTAATACTCGAAAATATTTATTATAACTATACTCCTTTTTGCATTTAGGCAAAACAATACTGTTGTTTAACTACGCATTACTTATATATATATATATATATATATAATAAATAAATATAAATTATAAGATAATAATAATAAATAAGCGGGAAATAAGCGGCAATGAACTTCCTTCAAGTATTTTTGACAAGTATAATAAATACCTCATTGATTTAGCCAAGAAGGGATTAAAATATGTATGTCGGATATCGATTTGTATAGTCGGAATACCGATAGTTCCGCCGCGAGATAAATCGTAGATGAAGTGTGCGCTGAGCACATGATTTTATGGCTTTTCTCGTGTATAAAATATATATATACATATTTTTTCCTTTATCAAGCACCCGACAATACATTTTCACTTTGTACTGTAATACGCTACTATTTTTCCTATTAGAAGAATAAAATTGTAATAAAGGTCACAAAAGAAAAGGTTAATTTCGAAATACATTTAAAAAAATTATTCATTAATGAGCTAAATTATATATTAATAAATAATACTAAATTTTCCAGCTGAACGCTCGACAACATACCTAAAATCTCATGACTCAAAAAAACGACACTGGGACGAAGACTGATTTTTATCATATTTACGATGCTTATGTTATAGTTCCCTTGGTTTCGTTGTACTCATATCATACTTACGTTCAGCTTCGTCCCATGGGATGTATTTGTAGGAGATTTTCTGAAAGAAATTCACTTGTACTTTCGTATAAAAATTTTAAACTGTGGAGTAGAGGCTAAAAAACGATGGGAAGAGCAGGTTTAGCTCTGCTTCTGCTATCCAGCTACAGTGCTTTGTTGATGAATTCGGTTTTAGTGAAATCCACACGTGATGCTGAATTAAATCGTAAGTTACTATTAGACATAAACAATTATTAGCATGCAGAAGAACATAGTCATTGAACACTGTACACAATTGCACGAGTGTATTTAGAAAGCCGATTGATGCTTACGAACATATGTATCTTCAGGAGATCTAATACGTCTTAGTGCTCATTTATGTGCACATGAGCTTCGTAAGGCAGGTAGGTTTGCTTTTTTTGTGTGTGTTGAAGTGCGTAATACACATATTAACACGCACACAATAAAGCATATACATGTATTTCGGAATAAGCATTATTTATGCAAAATTTTCATTTAAAAGTCATACATGACACTCTGAAGCTATTTGTAGCATTCAGCCGTGGCCGGTGTGGTGTCTTGCCCATAATTAATGGACTCAGATTGATCTTTATTGACAATGCAGAACGTAAACTATATGCACTTTGTACAAATAAAATATATCAGTTAATAAAATTGTTAAACTTATAAAATTACCGCACTAAGCATTCGGCCTCTCCCACCAAAAGCCAGTCTCCAACTTACCCTTTTTTTCCGCCTTGAGGGCGCTACCTAGTTTCGGGGTTACAGTTTTGGGGGACCAGGCACTACACTATTCAAGCAATTTTAATGATCTAAATTACAGAAAACTTTGGTATGACTTGAACGATTTCGGTTAATGTAATGTGGTGATGTATTAAAACAATAAAAGGTGCTTTAATTTTGAACAATTAGGAAAGTATTTGAATTATTTAATATTGTGTCGTATAAAAAAATTAATATATTGCATCATTTTTCTTTAAAAAATTACACAATCTGTTATATATGTAGCTAGCTATTATTTTTAAAAAATTTCGGTAAATATTCGGGCTTAATAGCTTCTAATGTCTTCATACCTACGTCAAATTATTATATTTATTTTAGAAATTTACAGAAATCGAAAGTACTTGGAAAATTATTGAGGTTAATTAAATGAATTCAAGAAGCTCAGATATATATCGAAATTAGAAGTTTGTAATATTATGCTTTAGAAAACTCACGCAATACTAGATTCTCTCTGTACATAAAACAGAGTTTTGCAGCAAATGTTCATCAAAATTTACTGCAAATTTTTTTTCCCTAGGAACTCATATAAGTTCGGCAACACAGGCTAAATATGTCTGCACATTTGTGGGAAATTCTGCCGCGCAGATTTTTAAATGAAATTCGAAAGCTTCTCTTTACTGATTTTTGACATTAGGTGAACATAGCATTCCTACGACATTATTTTCTTTTATGCTCCATTTTTTGTGATTATACTTTATTTTTATGCACTTGAAATTTATTGATCAATAGTTTAAACACACAGTTCAAATGGTATAGAATCAATGGTATACATGAAGGTTACTTTAAAATTTTTGGGTAAATAAGAGATAAATGATTCTGTCAACTTCTTCCTATTCGTCTCAATAACTCTTTAATACTAAATTGGAAAACAAATTTAGTGCAAACAATCAAAACATCTAATCTAAATATTTTAAGTGTATGTAGTAGCTCATATTCCTGGAATTCAAGAAATTGGTTTTGACCAAGGATAAAATACCAAACCCCCAAATCTTTAAAATTCCAGATAATTAACATTATAACTCAATGACTTTTCACTAATTTAGTATAATCCTAATAGCAACGGGTGGCATGTCTTTACACTCTTATCTTCTATTTGAGATGGGTAGTGTCTTAGTTTAAATCTAATTCCAATAGAAGTACTAGATATCACTCCAAAGGCCGCCGTAAATATTTTATTTTGACAGAGAACGACATTCAGGTCTCAGTCAATAGGCAAATGATCTAACCACAGATGAATGACATACTTCTGTTATAGATTTTTAATGTTACAGTTCAGGTGATTTTATAAGACATCTCAATAAACCTAAGTAGTTTATATTTAGAAACGAAGTCTCAAAACTAACTGGGTGATTAAAACAATTCATATACAGAAACCATAGAAAAGTTACAATTTCTGATTTAGACTGTCTGTAATTGCTCCTTATACAGAAACCTTAGAAAAGTTACAATTCCTGATTTAGACTATTTATAATTGCTCTTTATACGGAAACCATAGAAAAGTTACAGTTTCTGATTTAAACTGTCTATAATCGTGCTGTTAATTCATTTCCAGTTTGAACTTGAACAAACAGCCTCTACTCTAGTACATCAAATAGTAAAACCAAAGGGAGGAACTTATCTGAAAATCTCTTTGATTCAAAAAATAAATTCGTCGGATATTTCAGTATCAACTATGAAAGCAATCTTAATCTCGAATCAGTTCTCAAAACTAGAAAGAATTCTACCAGTTCCTTATATATATGTTATAAAAAGACAAGTATTGAATTTTTTAAGACTTTTATAGCTACTTCTCCGATTTTACGCTATCTTCGTCCTGTGAAAACTTGTGTAGGCAGGCTAAATAATTATTTTTGTGATTTCTTACTCGATAGCTGGAGGATTTAGCTAAAAATTGGAAAGATAAATCATCAAAGTTATTTTTAACTGTTAGTAAAAAAAAATAAAGTTGCAACTTATAGTTTAGTATTTGCACTGCTCAGGGAAAGAACAACTGTGAATATTTTGGATTTATTTGTAAGGAAACTGAGGACAGTTGTCTTTTACAGAAAACCGAGACTGTGAGTTTAGTTATAGCTTCTCACGATGCTTATTATTAAACGGACTGATTTTTACCAAAAAACTTCACGAGTAAGTAAATGCAACTTCTGCTTTGTAAGAAACTTTTGATATGTTATTCTGATGCAATTAATTGTTAATTTTTAGAACAGAAATGTAAGCTTAAACTTCAAATTATTATATCTCATTGCGTATCAGAAAAATACTCATTTTATACTGTCATATTTAATAAAACGCGGATTTTTGTATTTGATTTCAGTATAACTTCAAGTTTGTTGACTGAATTATTTAAATTTGTTGGTTTTTAATTTATGCTTGATTTAAAGTAGCTTTGAATAAGACACAGATCTCCGTATTACTGACTCCTCTTAAGCAGCTAGCCTATTTAAATAATTTTGATATAAGTTAATATAGTATGGATCTGTTAGCGAAAATAGCTTAATTTTACGCAAGGTTTTCGTAAGTGAAGCTGTATCGTTAAGTTAGACAAAACTGAAACAGTGATACTCTACGTGTACTCTTTTTTCATTCAGCCTACGCTTATTTTGATTCAGATTCAGTGTCACTGAAATCGGTTCATTAATTCCATGTCATTTTAAATTCAAAAGATTCATCGGGTTTGATTTGTAAAAATATGAGAAATACACATCTGATATTGGTGGAAAATTTATCTCGAGAATATAAGCGCCGAACTCCATGGAATGAGGCTGTAATTTTCACCTTAGCTAATTTTTGCCGTTGTTGTCGCAGTCATTCTTATGCATGCGATCTTATGCATGTGACATGATGGCAAAATGACATCAACATTGAGACTGAGAGCCTCGCATTCAACCAAAGCACAAAATAAATCCATCTTTGGCATTTTTAAATGAGCATTTTACTGTCTTCCGGCGTCGCTCGTAGCTGAAAGACCAGAATCACGGAAAACGTTTAATTTTCAAGTCGACACTTTGGTCGTCGACCTCTTAATGTTTAACTTGAAGAAGTAATAGGCTTTAATCCAGAAAATAGTTTATTTTGTCTTCCGTGTTGTCAAACAATGTCCTTACATTTGGCTCTTGACCAAAGTGAGAGAAGATTCTATTCTTAGTCGGAAACGCCGTCTTTTCAGAGGGCATCGGGAAGGAAAAGAAATTCTTAGCTGACTGATAATTATTCTAAAGCAACAGAAAAAGCGACCCATGTGACTGTTTATTTGCATGTTTAAGGTCTCTGAATGAAATCAAGAGCCAGATGAAAGATTTATTTTCCCCTTAGCTTACAAAATAAAGATTTAATTCTAGTATCAAATGTGTAAATAAATGTAAGGTAATGGGTAAATTTTCCTTATTTATCAATACTAGATTCTTGTTTAGTACTACATTATGAATAAATCACCAGTATATATATATATATTTACTGAAATTATAGGATTTATTCATATAGTAATACTAAACAATACTCTAGTATTGATATATATATACTTCGCAATGTAACTGATCAAAAACAAGTTTGTGAAAATTTGATTTACACTATCAACAAATATGAATAAAACACACGTAATGAAATAATGTATGTGCAGCATCATAGTATTGAAAAAATTAGTATTAATTAAGAAAAAATTATCATAGTATTGTATTGTCTTCCGTGTTGTCAAACAATGTCCTTGAGTCAAATAAAAGGCCCCTTTACACCTTTTCCCTGGCTGTGTGGTACTTACAAGATACAGTGATAATTCACTTCTAAAGGCGGTCCACTTACGTGGCCGGCGAAAAGTCGTCCAGACGGGGACGAGCGAAATCTGCGTCTAGCCAATAGAATTATTAAAAAGAAAAAATTCATACGAAGCTCATAGAAGGCTGCAAGCTCAAAGTGTTTCATCTATTCTTTCGCAGTCTGGTCAGAAGACTATCACAGTTTAATAGCAAAATTTTGTTTTATTAAGCAATTTATTAATTCGGATAGTAAGATTAAACAGTTATTATACGCACAAATCAGTTTTAGGCAAATTAAGACTTATAAAATTGTTTTGGAATACAGTATATAAAGAGAATTGAATGACTTGAAACACCATCTACCATATAATAAAATCAACTTTATATTTTTAATAGTTCTTTCCTCCTGTCTTGGTTTGCTTGTTTATGTGTGGTATGGAAGTACGTGTAAAGGAATTTGTGTAATAAGTAAAGCGTTGTATAATTTGATTATTTTCTATACATTATTACACAAATAAATTAGAAGAAAAAAGTTAGCCCAATAAAATTTCTAAAGATATGCTGTTTATAAATATTTTCAGCACAATGTGACGTTAGCCTAAATGCTTTCGAAACGTGTATGTGACTGTAAATGAAAAAAAAAAACGCTCCTTTGGGCGTAATATAACATTCGAAAACTTTTAGATTTTTTCTTTTGTTTTTCTTGTTATTATTTCTTCTTTTTATTAATTTTTGAATTTAGAAAAAGGTTCAAATTTTGGACAGTTTATGTAAAATTATGTACAGAATATGCAATGAGGTAAAAATAAAGAGCTAATTTATACAAGAGATGCAGTTATATCATTACATAATGGGTTAATGGTTTTTATTTGGAGTACACATTTTTAAACTAAATTGAAAACAATAATAATAATAAATAGAATCAGAAATGAAAACAATAAAAATAAAATGATTCGTGATTAATTATAAGAAACGCGTATCAAAAAGAGAAAAATGTAGCTTTGATTTACAGTGGCTACGGGTGAGGTTCGAAATCGCAACCCTTCCGCTTGCAATCCAGAGCGCTGACCACGCAACTGTCTACGACAGCAGGTTTCAGGAAAAATAATGGAACAACTAGAAGTCATTGCAAAGGTAATTTAAATAATATTCAGTAAATGCGTGCCGTATGACCCAAGTTGCAATTGCCCTCGGAAATTTCGTAACTGTATTTTATTGAATACTCTTTCACAGTCAACTACTTCATTTTAGAAATTGTTATAATGTTAAAGTTAGTTTTTTGGTGTATTTAATATTAGAATACTTATAGAGCTTCTTGTTATAGATGAAATAGCGAACATTTTTAATTGTTAAGGAGAATTTTGTAAGGCAGAAGATTTGATTTCGTAGAAACTGTAATTTATTTAGGTCTCTATTACTTACGGTGTTACATACATGTGATGCATATGGATATACTGGTCGGATCATTCGTTTATAAATATACAGATTTTTCCCTTTAATAAGAATTTGAAATTTATACCAATGTATATGGTTTGAGAGAATTAAGGATGCTGTAAACAATGGTGATGATTTTATTCCTGTGGACAATTACACATGAGAACCACACGCGAGGGGGCAACGCCATCAATTGGCAAAAATAATAATCAAGAATTATGTTAATAAAATTTTAAAAATGCTAGGAAGGACTGGATTAGACTTAAAATCATTCACTAAACATGATAAATTTTTGCTTTCCAAAAAGCTTCTTCCGTTGGTGAATTGGATTTTCTTGAGGCTTTTCATATTCACAAAGATTTAGCATGTTTAGTGAATGATTTTAAGTCTAATCCAGTCCTCCCTAGCGTTTCTAAAATTCTATTAACATAATTCTTGATTATTATTTTTGCCGATTGATGGCGTTGCCTCCTCGTGCGTGGTTCTACCCGAGGGTATAAAAAAGCCGTTACTGAGGTTGCTTTCCCTTTCTAGATATTTTTGTTCTCCTGATGAGGAGGGACCTGTAGCTGCCCTCGAAATCTATTGAGTGTTTTTAGTAAATTTACGCCAAATACAAGGTTGTTTTAGCGAATATGATTAAATTTAGACTAGTGTACAGCATTAAAAGCTTAAAATGCCTTAATAATATTGAAAGTAACCTCGATGAATCTATTATCGAAATAGCTTATAAATTTAATCCACGAAGTAATACATTCCTAGAATGGGAAGAAAACGTTTTTAACAAAATAAAACAACAGAATAGTAAAATGAAATTTTCAGAGGATTTAAATAGGAATAGAATTCAGCACAAAATCCAAGCTCTTAAGCAAAAATTTACTATCGCTAAAGTAGCTAAGGCAAGTAATAACTTCAGTGTTATTTGAAAAAATATTTCAACCAGCAATAGAAGCAGAACTCAATCAACCCATTGCTTGCCAAAAGTCCACTGAAAAAGAAATCTTCACTATTAACAGGATTAAAGCTTTTTTCACGGCAAACTTAAAATAGCTATTCCTTAAGAAAGCAATAAATGTTCTAACTTTTCTGCTCTTCCTAAAGTCCATAAAACACCACTTAAATTGAGATTTATTGCCAGTGGAACTAAGAATTATAAAAAGAACATTGACTTCTTATCTGCACAACAACTTAAAAGGGTTAATGACGCGATTGTTAACTCTGCTAAAAGAGAGCTCAATTTTTGTTGAAGCATTAATAATAACTTAACAATTATTTCTACCATTAAATAACTAGAAATTAAATAAATGAACTGTGATGATTTTGAGAATTTATATACTACACTATCCTCACAAGAAATTTACAATTGTCTGTTGCAGCTTCCAAACTTATTTCCATAAATGCCTTTTACAATAGATAAACGGAAAATTTACCTGAAATGCGCATTGATTAACAACTGCGCTAAATTTTATAACACAGTTTTTAAACAAATAAATGGCATTCCTATGGGAACGAGCTTCTCGACACAGCTTTCTGACCTATACTTGTTTACTAAAAGAATTTCGGTTTCAACAGTCTCTTGACCAAGCAAGTTAAAAATTTTTTTGCAAACATCTACAGATACATAGATAATATAATTAATTTTAGTAATTATGATGCCATAGAAAAATTCCAAATCTACCCTTCTTGCTTAAATTAATAAAATCAATAAAAATGAGCAAGAAATATACTATTTGATCTTCATATAATTAATTATAAAAAGATTCAAAATTGTGATTAAAGAAGAATCTTTAATTTTTCTACAGTTAAACTTGTTAACTGGAAATCAAATATCTCTAGAAAAGTCATCGGTAACACAATACTAAACCAAATTAATAAATTTTAAAAAATCTGTACAAAAGATAAGATTGTTTTCCTATCACAAGTACTTAAAGAAAACAGCATACCCGCAGAATTCGTTAATTGTTTTTCTTATAAAAGCTGCCCCCCTTCCTGTCTTAATTTCACTCAAGGGCTTCCTGTCTTAATTTCACTCAAGGGCTTCCTGTCTTAATTTTACGCCAATACAGAAGCAGTTATAAAATAACTGTACAATGGACTCGGAAAAACTTTAATCATGGCAACCATTAGCATCTCAAGCTTGTTGCTGTGACAGGGTCATTTTGAAATCTTCTTTGGTTAGGGTAAAATGTAAGTAAAATTTAAAATCAATTATGGCCTGTTAATTTGAAAAAAATCCATGTTCGCTTGACTTCGTGTTCCTTTCTTTCTTTTCATTAGCGTCGTAATTTTTAGTTCATTTTTTTTCTTAAGTCTTTTGCTATTTTTTTTATTTCAAGGATTGTTCTGTATGGTTAGAATATTTATTTTTGAAATTAATAGTAATTAATCGTCTATCCCCACGTAGGAGGACTTTTTACATTTCTGGGCATTTTTTAGATTTAAATACGGATTTTATAAAATTAAATGGAAATTTAAAACCAGAGTTCGGATTTGTTCAAAAATTCGAAGTGATGAAACGCGCACTTCTGAATTGCCGGTGGTTGTATGAAGAAGTTCCAGTTCCCGTTGATACGTCGGCATCTTTCTATGGAATAAGTAATAACTTTATTTTTGTTCTCTTTAACTTTGCATTCCCCCCGGGGGTCGACGTAGAGTACTATATGAAGCTACTGGCTAGGATCTGTACCTAGGCAGTCTCGGCCACGGGGGTATAAAATTCATGAGCTTGGTGGTTCCCGATGGTCCGTGGGGTGGGGTTCATCTCCACTTTTCAAGGTCCGGGTGGCGTAAGTCCCCAATAACTAGGGTATTAGTAGCCGGATAGCGCCCGGGCCATTGAGCGTCCGGTCCACTCTGTCCTCAGTATTCTGTGTAAAGCCTGAAGGGAAGGGCTGCTCGCGTAGTTATGGCAGGTAGCATCAATCAACGGCCATTCAAAGCTCCAAGTTCTCAAACCCACCCCGCCGTGGTCTCTGACCTCTGGAACGGTGGTCTTGGCTGGCCAGTTTAGCGGTGGGTCTCAGGAGTGAGACTAAATAGCTGAGGATCTCGGAGGTGTGGGACTCCGGGACTCGGCAGCGTGTCATTCCATCCTTCCAAGGGTGGCTGACTGATATTGTGTATCAGTCCCTGTAGTGTCATTAAGTTGACGGAACAAGTATACAGATAGTTAGTTAGCTTTGCATTTTAATTAACAATTCCAGTTTATTATTTACCAGGTTCAATTTATAATTTCCACAATAATACACATTTGCTATCTAAATTTCACTTCACATATACAGAGAGTGAGATATGTACTGCTATTCCAAAATCGCAGAAAATTACTACAAGCATTCGCCATCTTTCTGCTTTTATTTAAAGTTGATAGATACAACAGGTTCTATCCTATATAATTGCAGTGTAAAATCCGTCAGAATGTGCTTTTGTGGGTCATTCGCGTATTACTTCCTTGAAGTACTTCTATAAAATACTGAAGCATGGCCGTTTCACAACCATATTTACAATATGCATAATACTGTAACAAGTGTTTCGTTGTGCCTTTTCCCAAGTTTAACACAAACTCAATCACATCTCTGTCGTATAATGATAGAGCTGTCTTCCTCACAAACCAAGACAAAACGTAACGGGTATTTTTCAGTTGTAGTGACTAAATACTGAAAACCGTGGCTGTCCAACCGCAGATCCAGACAAGCCGATGTGTAACTTTCATTATATCGAGTACAAAGTTGCCATGTCTAACATCAGGAAAGATAAACAGAGGCAGTTTCAAAAATTTTCCGTCAGCGTTTATATAAACTATGCTTTTTTGCCGGAAGAATGAAAACTTATAATTCTGTTTTTATTTATAACTCACAATCAAGCGCAAAAGACGGTAGAATTTCATCTTCACTCTGGCCTTTTAGTTGTCATCGACTTTTCGCTCAAAACGCCAAGTCGAAATCTTACGATTAGTAAGATTTAAGAGAAATAAACTTTGCTACTTTTCCTCAGTGACATCCCCCCTTTTTCTTAAATTAGCGGGAAGACTTTTTTAGATGATAATTTATTACTCATTCGCCAGTAGTTCAGCTACAAGAGCTTCAGAAATTTTTTATCACAAGTACTTCTAAAGGAGTTATAAAGAAACCACTTTAGGGGATTGAGTGATTACAATGAAAGTGCCGATTATTTAATTGGATTATGACGATGAAGATGAATAGAAGAGTGCATTTCTCATGAAATATATGATAAAATACAGGGTATTAAAGAAACATTACTTTAAAATTTTGGAATAGAATAATCATCATTTCTATGATATATAAAAATTCAGAGAAAATTTTGCTTATTACAGATTTTCCCAATTTTGACAAACTTTAATTTTTATTTTAATTATCAGTCTCCCAATACAAAAGAAAATGCTTAATATTTCAATAAAAGAAATTGCTGCGGTAGGTTTCACACGCAAATTAATCTCGTGAATCTCTAAAACGCTTGTCAAAATAACTCAGTCATTTAAAACGCAGGAAAATTAATAATTATATTTTTAAATGTACTAAATGTTTTTACAGAAAATAATGGAGATACACATGCCTTCTCCCAAGGTATATGAAAGAGTCACTAAGTAAGACTGTCATTTCTGGCAATGCAACTTAAAGTAACAGTGAAGTTCAAAAGTTAAACTAAGCCTAGTAGTCAAAGACTACACAACTGTTTTTAACTCTAAGTTGGCTCAGAACTTCTCACCGGCGTAACGGTTAAATGTCGGCAGCAATAACGCAAAGCCAACGAATTACAATCCTATCAGAGTTGGCGAAACCTAGTAACGTGGTCTCGAGAGACAGAAAGGCGCTCTGTTTTACAATCCAAAACCCTCGACTTTAATATTCTCAATTTGATTTGCATTCTGGTGAAGAAAGGAAAAAGAGAAGTGATTGTATGGGCTAAATTATTATTAACTGGTTAATGCAAAATAATAGTAACCGTACAACTTATATAAATTTTTCAAAATCTTCTGTTTTAATAAATATGATTTTGTAAAATAAGTAAAAAGGGGAATTTTACCGTAAGGTTAATCTTCTTCGTATTTTAATAGTTTAGCTGGACAAAATTATTTTGGTATGCCGTATGTGAATACTGTAAACAGTAACTTAGTCTAACGCAGATTTGAATTTAAAATTCAATAAGTGAATGTACATATGCTTCAAATATTGCATTTATTTCCATTTTCTAATTTGTTTATAATAAATCAGAATGTTACATGTAAAATACCTTTTAATGCTTTATAAATGTGGTTAATATTTGAGCTTTATTTAAACTGTATTCCAGTGTAAGAAGTAAAAATTACACTTGCCCTTTAGGTTCTGATTCAAAATATTTAGGTGGTCACTTTAGTGAGCATCTCGCAATTCATTTTAATAGACTGAGATGAAATTTTTATAATAGACTGCCACAGCAAACTAGCCATTTTACCAGGCTGTTTATATGCAGCATACATTATATTTATTTGTGAATTAGGAAATGAGTACTTACAGAAACTGATGAGATTATATTTTTTTGATTATGTCCGCATGATCACTATCTTCTTAAAGGAAGGGATGCCTTTGTGGAGGGTTTTTTTAATACAAGCTGGTTCATATTCACATCCACATGGGGAGGGAAGTCATAAAAACTGATACAAGTCAGGTTGCTTGTCAATATTTGGTCCCAGCTCGAAGAAACAGTACTTAGCGCTCTTACCGTTAGGTCATTGGTGAGAAACTTCTGAATAAACACCTGAATACGTAAATTTCTAATTAACAACACTTACTAAATAAGGTTAACGAAATAAAACACATGCATTTATTTAAAATAATTTAACATTCCCTACATTATTTTTTTTCAATAAGTGACAAAGAGGTTAGTATTCAAATAATCTTTGTTCAAACTTTCACGCAAATCAGTAAATTCTATTACACTTCTACAAGAACAGCCAAATTCGCCATCAAGTGCAGTTGACATTAGTGAGGTAAATTTTCTCCTTTTCAGTAAATTTATTTGCTTTGATGTGAAATCATTGCATTTCATTGGTATCCTCTGAAGGGTTTAAGGACTGGAAAATCCGACAACATCTGAGCCCTAATAATTAAAGTGGAAACTGAGGCTAAAATTTCTTAGTATAATTATTCAGTATGCAGATTTATTTCTTTTTAAAATTTTTCGTCATTCTCATTGCTTATGAATTAATTTTATAAGTCCAGTTTTAAACAAGCAGCTATTTACTATAAATTCTAAGAAGCAACTGTAAAGCTCGAAAATGCGAATCATTGCTGGTGTTTTCAGGTGTTATTTTTATTCATTCCTAAACCCGAAGAATTTCATTGGAAGATTTCAAAAGACGTCTGCAAACAAAGTGATTTCGAAATCTTTGCTTGTCGTTTCAACCGATCGAAAAAGGAAAAGCAGTCCTCTGCTTCCTTTAGTCGCGTTTCCTAACAATAATTTTAAAAAAATGAATGCCACGTTGTTTTGCGAAAAATATAAACTTAAGGGACTTGCCTTTCACTTACTTATTTCATTCTTCTCAGATGAAGTTCTGAAAAGATTTTTGAAAATTATACATATTAATGTAATTAACTAATGGTATCTATATTTGGACTTCCCAGAACATATACGACAATTAAAGATTTTAATACTTTTAATAAATGCAAAATGTTTTGCTTAGAAGTAGAAAGAATTTCTTTTGCCAATTCCATTTAACAACCATTAGCACAAATTACACCGTGTTGCTATTGACTACGGAATAATGTTTCATCTTGTCACGCAAATATCTTATTCAGCTTTGAATGTAATACATTGAATTGAAATACGGGCTAGCAGAAAAATATGTTTGCATGTATGAAAAGATGTTTATTGCAATAAAGACTTCACGCAATTACTTCATTCAGATTTTAATCCAGCCTAATAGCATGAAAACTTTCACTGTAGTCAACCCACTCTAATGGTAGTTGAACCTGAGATAATGTTGTCAGTATACCGATGTGGTCTTGGTCACTTCGGCCTAAGCCATAATGTGAAATTATAGGTGTATGTTTAAAATATAATCTAAAGTTTCTCATTATGGTGGTTTGGACTTGAGGTCTTTTAACAAACAGAAACAAACAAGTTATTGAAAGTTGTTTTAATTTTTTTAATAAGACAAGAAAGTGTATATGGAAAAATTCTGACGTTAATCAAAATGCCTCTGAAAAAGAACTCTTAACAATTTTTCATTTTATCAGAATATTTAATATCAGCCATAACTCTTTAGAGATCTAAATATATACACTGCTGGCCATCGAAACTGCAATACCATAAAGAAAAATAGTTAGCCGAAACATATTTTTATTCACAGATACATATAACGAAAAAATAAAATGATTAAAATTTCAGAAAGTTTCAGAATGTACATAAATCAATACTCTGAGCATCCGTCTTTGACAAACAATAACAGCTGTACGGCTGAGAAAGGAGAACAGACTTTGGATGACAGTTGTGGGTACCACGTGCCAGTCAAGGTAGGAACTGTAGACCCTGTGTAAAGAAGTAGGACAGCACTGTGAACTTGCTGTTTCGAACAGTTTTCAATTGTCCTGTTGAAAGTTGAGACGACGATGACCTGCGAAGATACAGCACAGCCAAGGGCATTAAAAATCTTTGTAATGTAATAGTGAGTAATATAATGTAATGTAATATACGAGTGTACTGCAACCCTCCTGACCGATAATAATCGGCCTCATGGTTGATGCAGCACACTCAACACAGACAAACAAAATACAGTATGACAACATGCGGTTTCCAACAGTTTTCAATTGTCCTGTTGTAATAGTATCCAGACTACCAGATATGAAGTCTAGAGGTGAAGGGAAAGTCAACAGCATCCTATTACATTAATCTAGGTACTTGGCCGGCATGACGATGAAGAATGCCAACATCAAACGTTCGTTCACCTCGGAGTATCCAGACATGGATGCAATTATCGTGAAGATAGAAGCAAAGACAGGATTCGTCAAAAAAACGATATCACGCAATTGATGCATCCATGTGCACCGTTGAATGTTCCATTGTAGTCTCTGATTCCTGTGTTGTAGCCACAAAGGAAGATGAAGCCATTATCATCTTGTTAACGATCCGTGGAGTTCGTCGTGTG